>JAKVIS010002698.1:0-21076 GCA_033119425.1 Bufotes viridis | reverse complement strand
AATGTCATCATGTCCTTAACGGAGGAAGACAACAGCTCCATGTCATCATGTACATAACGGAAGAGGAAGACAGCTCCACGTCATGTACATAACAGGAGGACGGCTCCATGTCATCATGTACATAACAGGACGGCTCCATGTCATCATGTACATAACGGAGGAGGACTGCTCCATGTCATCATGTACATAACGGAGGAGGACAGCTCCACGTCATCATGTACATAACAGGAGGACGGCTCCATGTCATCATGTACATAACAGGAGGACGGCTCCATGTCATCATGTACATAACAGAGGAGGACGGCTCCATGTCATCATGTACATAACAGAGGATGACGGCTCCATGTCATCATGTACATAACTGAGGAGGAGGACGGCTCCATGTCATCATGTACACAACAGGAGGACAGCTCCATGTCATCATGTACATAACAGAGGAGGACAGCTCCATGTCATCATGTACATAACAGAGGAGGACGGCTCCATGTCATCATGTACATGACGGAGGAGGACAGCTCCATGTCATCATGTACATGACTGAGGAGGACAGCTCCATGTCATCATAAACATGACGGAGGAGGACAGCTCCATGTCATCATGTACATAACAGGAGGACGGCTCCATGTCATCATGTACATAACAGAGGAGGACGGCTCCATGTCATCATGTACATAACAGAGGAGGACGGCTCCATGTCATCATGTACATAACAGGAGGACGGCTCCATGTCATCATGTACATAACAGAGGAGGACGGCGACATGTCATCATGTACATAATGCAGGAGGACGGCTCCATGTCATCATGTACATAACAGAGGAGGACGGCTCCATGTCATCATGTACATAACAGGAGGAGGACGGCTCCATGTCATCATGTACATAACAGGAGGAGGACGGCTCCATGTCATCATGTACATAACGGAGGAGGACGGCTCCATGTCATCATGTACATAACAGAGGAGGACGGCTCCATGTCATCAAATACATAATGCAGGAGGACGGCTCCATGTCATCATATACTTAATGCAGGAGGACAGCGACATGTCATCATGTACATAACAGAGGAGGAGGACGGCTCCATGTCATCATGTACATAACAGGAGGACGGCTCCATGTCATCATGTACATAATGCAGGAGGACAGCTCCATGTCATCATGTACATAATATGGAGGAGGACGGCTCCATGTCATCATGTACATAACAGGAGGACGGCTCCATGTCATCATGTACATAACAGGAGGACGGCTCCATGTCATCATGTACATAACAGGAGGACGGCTCCATGTCATCATGTACATAACAGGAGGACGGCTCCATGTCATCATGTACATATCAGGAGGACGGCTCCATGTCATCATGTACATCAGGAGGACGGCTCCATGTCATCATGTACATGACAGGAGGACGGCTCAACGTCATCATGTACATAACAGGAGGACGGCTCCATGTCATCATGTACATAACAGAGGAGGACGGCTCAACGTCATCATGTACATAACGGAGGAGGACGGCTCCATGTCATCATGTACATAACGGAGGAGGACGGCTCCATGTCATCATGTACATAACAGGAGGAGGACGGCTCCATGTCATCATGTACATAACGGAGGAGGAGGACGGCTCCATGTCATCATGTACATAACAGGAGGACGGCTCCATGTCATCATGTACATAACAGAGGAGGACGGCTCCATGTCATCATGTACATAATGGAGGACGGCTCCACGTCATCATGTACATAACAGAGAAGGAGGATGGCTCCATGTCATCATGTACATAACAGAGGAGGAGGATGGCTCCATGTCATCATGTACATAACAGGAGGACAGCTCCATGTCATCATGTACATAACGGAGGAGGACGGCTCCATGTCATCATGTACATAACGGAGGAGGACGGCTCCATGTCATCATGTACATAACAGAGGAGGACGGCTCCATGTCATCATGTACATAACAGAAGGAGGACGGCTCCATGTCATCATGTACATAACAGGAGGACGGCTCCACGTCATCATGCACATAAGAGGACGGCTCCATGTCATGTACATAACGGAGGACGGCTCCATGTCATCATGTACATAACGGAGGAGGACGGCTCCATGTCATCATGTACATAACGGAGGAGGACGGCTCCATGTCATCATGTACATAACGGAGGAGGACGGCTCCATGTCATCATGTACATAACGGAGGAGGACTGCTCCATGTCATCATGTACATAACAGAGGAGGACGGCTCCATGTCATCATGTACATAACAGGAGGAGGACGGCTCCATGTCATCATGTACATAACAGAGGAGGACGGCTCCATGTCATCATGTACATAACAGAGGAGGACGGCTCCATGTCATCATGTACATAACAGAGGAGGACGGCTCCATGTCATCATGTACATAACAGAGGAGGACGGCTCCATGTCATCATGTACATAACAGAGGAGGACGGCTCCATGTCATCATGTACATAACAGAGGAGGACGGCTCCATGTCATCATGTACATAACAGAGGAGGACGGCTCCATGTCATCATGTACATAACAGAGGAGGACGGCTCCATGTCATCATGTACATAACAGAGGAGGACGGCTCCATGTCATCATGTACATAACGGAGGAGGACGGCTCCATGTCATCATGTACATAACAGAGGATGACGGCTCCATGTCATCATGTACATAACAGAGGAGGACAGCTCCATGTCATCATGTACATAACGGAGGAGGACGGCTCCATGTCATCATGTACATAACGAAGGAGGACGGCTCCATGTCATCATGTACATAACAGGAGGAGGACGGCTCCATGTCATCATGTACATAACAGAGGAGGACGGCTCCATGTCATCATGTACATAACAGAGGAGGACGGCTCCATGTCATCATGTACATAACGGAGGAGGACGGCTCCATGTCATCATGTACATAACGGAGGAGGACGGCTCCATGTCATCATGTACATAACGGAGGAGGACGGCTCCATGTCATCATGTACATAACAGAGGAGGACGGCTCCATGTCATCATGTACATAACGGAGGAGGACGGCTCCATGTCATCATGTACATAACGGAGGAGGACGGCTCCATGTCATCATGTACATAACGGAGGAGGACGGCTCCATGTCATCATGTACATAACGGAGGAGGACGGCTCCATGTCATCATGTACATAACAGAGGAGGACGGCTCCATGTCATCATGTACATAACAGGAGGAGGACGGCTCCATGTCATCATGTACATAACAGAGGAGGACGGCTCCATGTCATCATGTACATAACGAGGAGGAGGACGGCTCCATGTCATCATGTACATAACGAGAGGAGGACGGCTCCATGTCATCATGTACATAACAGAGGAGGACGGCTCCATGTCATCATGTACATAACAGAGGAGGACGGCTCCATGTCATCATGTACATAACGGAGGAGGACGGCTCCATGTCATCATGTACATAACGGAGGAGGACGGCTCCATGTCATCATGTACATAACAGGAGGAGGACGGCTCCATGTCATCATGTACATAACGGAGGAGGACAGCTCCATGTCATCATGTACATAACAGAGGAGGACGGCTCCATGTCATCATGTACATAACGGAGGAGGACGGCTCCATGTCATCATGTACATAACGGAGGAGGACGGCTCCATGTCATCATGTACATAACAGAGGAGGACGGCTCCATGTCATCATGTACATAACAGAGGAGGACGGCTCCATGTCATCATGTACATAACAGAGGAGGACGGCTCCATGTCATCATGTACATAACGGAGGAGGACGGCTCCATGTCATCATGTACATAACAGAGGAGGACGGCTCCATGTCATCATGTACATAACAGGAGGAGGACGGCTCCATGTCATCATGTACATAACAGAGGAGGACGGCTCCATGTCATCATGTACATAACAGAGGAGGACGGCTCCATGTCATCATGTACATAACAGAGGAGGACGGCTCCATGTCATCATGTACATAACAGAGGAGGACGGCTCCATGTCATCATGTACATAACGGAGGAGGACGGCTCCATGTCATCATGTACATAACGGAGGAGGACGGCTCCATGTCATCATGTACATAACAGGAGGAGGACGGCTCCATGTCATCATGTACATAACAGAGGAGGACGGCTCCATGTCATCATGTACATAACAGAGGAGGACGGCTCCATGTCATCATGTACATAACGGAGGAGGACGGCTCCATGTCATCATGTACATAACGGAGGAGGACGGCTCCATGTCATCATGTACATAACGGAGGAGGACGGCTCCATGTCATCATGTACATAACGGAGGAGGACGGCTCCATGTCATCATGTACATAACGGAGGAGGACGGCTCCATGTCATCATGTACATAACGGAGGAGGACGGCTCCATGTCATCATGTACATAACGGAGGAGGACGGCTCCATGTCATCATGTACATAACGGAGGAGGACGGCTCCATGTCATCATGTACATAACAGAGGAGGACGGCTCCATGTCATCATGTACATAACAGAGGAGGACGGCTCCATGTCATCATGTACATAACAGAGGAGGACGGCTCCATGTCATCATGTACATAACAGAGGAGGACGGCTCCATGTCATCATGTACATAACAGAGGAGGACGGCTCCATGTCATCATGTACATAACAGAGGAGGACGGCTCCATGTCATCATGTACATAACAGAGGAGGACGGCTCCATGTCATCATGTACATAACAGAGGAGGACGGCTCCATGTCATCATGTACATAACAGAGGAGGACGGCTCCATGTCATCATGTACATAACGGAGGAGGACGGCTCCATGTCATCATGTACATAACGGAGGAGGACGGCTCCATGTCATCATGTACATAACGGAGGAGGACGGCTCCATGTCATCATGTACATAACAGAGGAGGACGGCTCCATGTCATCATGTACATAACAGAGGAGGACGGCTCCATGTCATCATGTACATAACAGAGGAGGACGGCTCCATGTCATCATGTACATAACAGAGGAGGACGGCTCCATGTCATCATGTACATAACAGAGGAGGACGGCTCCATGTCATCATGTACATAACAGGAGGAGGACGGCTCCATGTCATCATGTACATAACAGAGGAGGACGGCTCCATGTCATCATGTACATAACAGGAGGAGGACGGCTCCATGTCATCATGTACATAACGGAGGAGGACGGCTCCATGTCATCATGTACATAACAGAGGAGGACGGCTCCATGTCATCATGTACATAACAGAGGAGGACGGCTCCATGTCATCATGTACATAACAGAGGAGGACGGCTCCATGTCATCATGTACATAACAGAGGAGGACGGCTCCATGTCATCATGTACATAACAGAGGAGGACGGCTCCATGTCATCATGTACATAACGGAGGAGGACGGCTCCATGTCATCATGTACATAACGGAGGAGGACGGCTCCATGTCATCATGTACATAACGGAGGAGGACGGCTCCATGTCATCATGTACATAACAGAGGAGGACGGCTCCATGTCATCATGTACATAACAGAGGAGGACGGCTCCATGTCATCATGTACATAACGGAGGAGGACGGCTCCATGTCATCATGTACATAACAGAGGAGGACGGCTCCATGTCATCATGTACATAACAGAGGAGGACGGCTCCATGTCATCATGTACATAACAGAGGAGGACGGCTCCATGTCATCATGTACATAACGGAGGAGGACGGCTCCATGTCATCATGTACATAACGGAGGAGGACGGCTCCATGTCATCATGTACATAACAGAGGAGGACGGCTCCATGTCATCATGTACATAACAGAGGAGGACGGCTCCATGTCATCATGTACATAACAGGAGGAGGACGGCTCCATGTCATCATGTACATAACAGAGGAGGACGGCTCCATGTCATCATGTACATAACGGAGGAGGACGGCTCCATGTCATCATGTACATAACAGAGGAGGACGGCTCCATGTCATCATGTACATAACAGAGGAGGACGGCTCCATGTCATCATGTACATAACAGAGGAGGACGGCTCCATGTCATCATGTACATAACAGAGGAGGACGGCTCCATGTCATCATGTACATAACAGAGGAGGACGGCTCCATGTCATCATGTACATAACAGAGGAGGACGGCTCCATGTCATCATGTACATAACAGAGGAGGACGGCTCCATGTCATCATGTACATAACAGAGGAGGACGGCTCCATGTCATCATGTACATAACAGAGGAGGACGGCTCCATGTCATCATGTACATAACGGAGGAGGACGGCTCCATGTCATCATGTACATAACGGAGGAGGACGGCTCCATGTCATCATGTACATAACGGAGGAGGACGGCTCCATGTCATCATGTACATAACGGAGGAGGACGGCTCCATGTCATCATGTACATAACAGAGGAGGACGGCTCCATGTCATCATGTACATAACAGAGGAGGACGGCTCCATGTCATCATGTACATAACAGAGGAGGACGGCTCCATGTCATCATGTACATAACGGAGGAGGACGGCTCCATGTCATCATGTACATAACGGAGGAGGACGGCTCCATGTCATCATGTACATAACAGAGGAGGACGGCTCCATGTCATCATGTACATAACAGAGGAGGACGGCTCCATGTCATCATGTACATATCAGAGGAGGACGGCTCCATGTCATCATGTACATAACAGAGGAGGACGGCTCCATGTCATCATGTACATGACAGAGGAGGACGGCTCCACGTCATCATGTACATCAGGAGGACGGCTCCATGTCATCATGTACATATCAGGAGGACGGCTCCATGTCATCATGTACATGACAGAGGAGGACGGCTCAACGTCATCATGTACATAACAGGAGGACGGCTCAACGTCATCATGTACATAACAGGAGGACGGCTCCATGTCATCATGTACATGACAGAGGATGACGGCTCCATGTCATCATGTACATAACGGAAGAGGACGGCTCCATGTCATAATGTACATAACGGAGGAGGACGGCTCCATGTCATCATGTACATAACGGAGGAGGAGGACGGCTCCATGTCATCATGTACATAACAGAGGACGGCTCCATGTCATCATGTACATAACTGAGGAGGAGGACGGCTCCATGTCATCATGTACATAACAGAGGACGGCTCCATGTCATCATGTACATAACAGAGGAGGAGGACGGCTCCATGTCATCATGTACATAACAGGAGGACGGCTCCACGTCATCATGTACATAACGGAGGACAGCTCCATGTCATCATGTACATAACAGAGGAGGATGGCTCCATGTCATCATGTACATAACGAGGAGGACGACGGCTCCATGTCATCATGTACATAACAGAGGAGGACAGCTCCATGTCATCATGTACATAACAGAGGAGGATGCTCCATGTCATCATGTACATAACAGAGGAGGTCGGCTCCATGTCATCATGTACATAACGGAGGACGACGGCTCCATGTCATGTACATAACAGAGGAGGACGGCTCCATGTCATCATGTACATAACAGAGGAGGACAGCTCCATGTCATCATGTACATAACAGAGGAGGACAGCTCCATGTCATCATGTACATAACGGAGATGGACTGCTCCATGTCATCATGTCCTTAACGGAGATTGACTGCTCCATGTCATCATGTCCTTAACGGAGGAAGACAGCTCCATGTCATCATGTACATAACGGAGGAAGACAGCTCCACGTCATCATGTACATAACGAAGGAGGACGGCTCCATGTCATTATGTACATAACGAAGGAGGAGGACGGCTCCATGTCATCATGTACATAACGGAGGAGGACTGCTCCATGTCATCATGTACATAACGGAGGAGGACGGCTCCATGTCATCATGTACATAACAGGAGGAGGACGGCTCCATGTCATCATGTACATAACAGAGGAGGACGGCTCCATGTCATCATGTACATAACGGAGGAGGACGGCTCCATGTCATCATGTACATAACAGGAGGACGGCTCCATGTCATCATGTACATAACGAGAGGACGGCTCCATGTCAAAATGTACATAACAGGATGACGGCTCCATGTCATCATGTACATAACAGGAGGACGGCTCCATGTCATCATGTACATAACAGAGGAGGACAGCTCCATGTCATCATGTACATAACAGAGGAGGACGGCTCCATGTCATCATGTACATGACTGAGGAGGACAGCTCCATGTCATCATGTACATGACGGAGGAGGACAGCTCCATGTCATCATAAACATGACAGAGGAGGACAGCTCCATGTCATCATGTACATAACAGGAGGACGGCTCCATGTCATCATGTACATAACAGAGGAGGACGGCTCCATGTCATCATGTACATAACAGGAGGACGGCTCCATGTCATCATATACATAATGCAGGAGGACGGCGACATGTCATCATGTACATAACAGGAGGAGGACGGCTCCATGTCATCATGTACATAACGGAGGAGGACGGCTCCATGTCATCATGTACATAACAGAGGAGGACGGCTCCATGTCATCATATACATAATGCAGGAGGACGGCTCCATGTCATCATATACATAATGCAGGAGGACGGCTCCATGTCATCATGTACATAACAGAGGAGGAGGACGGCTCCATGTCATCATGTACATAACAGGAGGACGGCTCCATGTCATCATGTACATAATGCAGGAGGACGGCGACATGTCATCATGTACATAACAGAGAAGGAGGAGGACGGCTCCATGTCATCATGTACATAACGGAGGAGGAGGACGGCTCCATGTCATCATGTACATAACGGAGGAGGAGGACGGCTCCATGTCATCATATACATAATGCAGGAGGACGGCGACATGTCATCATGTACATAACAGGAGGACGGCTCCATGTCATCATGTACATAACAGAGGAGGACGGCTCCATGTCATCATGTACATAACAGAGGAGGACGGCTCCATGTCATCATGTACATGACAGAGGACGGCTCAACGTCATGTACATCAGAGGAGGACGGCTCCATGTCATCATACATAATGCAGGAGGAAGGCTCCATGTCATCATATACATAATGCAGGAGGAAGGCTCCATGTCATCATGTACATAACGGAGGAGGAGGACGGCTCCATGTCATCATGTACATAACAGAGGACGGCTCCATGTCATCATGTACATAACAGAGGAGGACGGCTCCATGTCATCATGTACAGGACAGAGTAGGACGGCTCCACGTCATCATGTACATCAGAGGAGGACGGCTCCAAGTTATCATGTACATAACAGAGGATGACTGCTCCATGTCATCATGTACATAACAGAGGAGGAGGACGGCTCCATGTCATCATGTACATAACAGAGGATGACGGCTCCATGTCATCATGTACATAATATGGAGGAGGACGGCTCCATGTCATCATGTACATAACGGAGGAGGAGGACGGCTCCATGTCATCATGTACAGAACAGAGGATGACGGCTCCACATCATCATGTACATAACGAAGGAGGACGGCTCCATGTCAAAATGTACATAACAGGAGGACGGCTCCATGTCATCATGTACATAACAGAGGAGGACGGCTCCATGTCATCATGTACATAACAGAGGAGGACAGCTCCATGTCATCATGTACATGACGGAGGAGGACAGCTCCATGTCATCATGTACATGACGGAGGAGGACAGCTCCATGTCATCATAAACATGACGGAGGAGGACAGCTCCATGTCATCATAAACATGACGGAGGAGGACGGCTCCATGTCATCATAAACATGACGGAGGAGGAGGACGGCTCCATGTCATCATGTACATAACAGAGGATGACGGCTCCATGTCATCATGTACATAACAGAGGAGGACAGCTCCATGTCATCATGTACATAACAGTGGAGGACAGCTCAATGTCATCATGTACATAACAGGATGACTGCTCCATGTCATCATGTACATAACGGAGGAGGAGGACAGCTCCATGTTATCATGTACATAACAGAGTAGGACGGCTCCATGTCATCATGTACATAACGAAGGAGGACGGCTCCATGTCATCATGTACATAACGGAGGAGGAGGACTCCACGTCATCATGTACATAACGGAGGACGGCTCCACGTCATCATGTACACAACAGGAGGAGGACGGCTCCATGTCATCATGTACATAACAGGAGGATGGCTCCATGTCATCATATACATAATGCAGGATGACGGCTCCATGTCATCATGTACATAACAGAGGAGGACGGCTCCATGTCATCATGTACATAACAGAGGATGACGGCTCCATGTCATCATGCCCATAACAGAGGATGACGGCTCCATGTCATCATGTACATAACAGAGAGGACGGCTCCACGTCATCATGTACATAACAGGAGGACGGCTCCATGTCATCATGTACATAACGGAGGAGGAGGAGGACGGCTCCATGTCATGTACATAACAGGAGGAGGACGGCTCCATGTCATCATGTACATAACGGAGGAGGACGGCTCCATGTCATCATGTACATAACGGAGGAGGACGGCTCCATGTCATCATGTACATAACGGAGGACCGCTCCATGTCATCATGTACATAACAGAGGAGGACAGCTCCATGTCATCATGTACATAACAGAGGAGGACAGCTCCATGTCATCATGTACATAACAGAGGATGACTGCTCCATGTCATCATGTACATAACAGAGGATGACTGCTCCATGTCATCATGTACATAACGGAGGAGGAGGACAGCTCCATGTCATCGTGTACATAACGGAGGAGGAGGACGGCTCCATGTCATCATGTACATAACGGAGGAGGAGGACAGCTCCATGTCATCATGTACATAACAGAGGAGGACGGCTCCATGTCATCATGTACATAACAGAGGATGACGGCTCCATGTCATCATGTACATAACAGGAGGATGGCTCCATGTCTTCATGTACATAACAGGAGGACGGCTCCATGTAATCATGTCCATAACGGAGGAGGACAGCTCCATGTAATCATGTCCATAACGGAGGAGGACAGCTCCATGTCATCATGTACATAACCGAGGACGACAGCTCCATGTCATCATGTACATAACAGAGGAGGACGGCTCCATGTCATCATGTATATAAAAGAGGAGGATGGCTCCATGTCATCATGTACATAACGGAGGAGGACGGCTCCACGTCATCATGTACATAACAGGAGGACGGCTCCATGTCATCATGTACATAACGGAGGAGGAGGACGGCTCCATGTCATCATGTACATAACAGAGGGCGGCTCCATGTCATCGTGTACATAACAGGAGGAGGACGGCTCCAGGAGGACGGCTCCATGTCATCATGTACATAACAGAGGGCGGCTCCACGTCATCGTGTACATAACGGAGGAGGACGGCTCCATGTCATCATGTACATAACGGAGGACGGCTCCACGTCATCATGTACATAACAGAGGAGGAGGATGGCTCCATGTCATCATGTACATAACAGAGGAGGAGGATGGCTCCATGTCATCATGTACATAACGAGGACGACAGCTCCATGTCATCATGTACATAACGGAGGACGGCTCCATGTCATCGTGTACATAACGGAGGAGGAGGACGGCTCCATGTCATCATGTACATAACGGAGGACAGCTCCATGTCATCATGTACATAACAGGAGGTCGGCTCCATGTCATCATGTACATAACAGGACGACGGCTCCATGTCATCATGTACATAACGGAGGAGGAGGACAGCTCCATGTCATCATGTACATAACAGGAGGACGGCTCCATGTCATCATGTACATAACAGGAGGAGGAGGACGGCTCCATGTCATCATGTACATAACAGAGGGCGGCTCCATGTCATCGTGTACATAACGGAGGAGGAGGACGGCTCCATGTCATCATGTACATAACGGAGGAGGACGGCTCCATGTCATCATGTACATAACAGGAGGAGGAGGACGGCTCCATGTCATCATGTTCATAACGGAGGAGGACGGCTCCATGTCATCATGTCCATAACGGAGGAGGACAGCTCCATGTCATCATGTACATAACGGAGAAGGACAGCTCCATGTCATCATGTACATAACCGAGGACGGCTCCATGTCATCATGTACATAACGGAGGACGACGGCTCCATGTCATCATGTACATAACAGAGGAGGACGGCTCCATGTCATCATGTACATAACAGAGGAGGACGGCTCCATGTCATCATGTACATAACGAGGAGGACGGCTCCATGTCATCATGTACATAACGGAGGAGGACGGCTCCATGTCATCATGTACATAACAGAGGAGGACGGCTCCATGTCATCATGTACATAACAGGAGGAGGACGGCTCCATGTCATCATGTACATAACGGAGGAGGACGGCTCCATGTCATCATGTACATAACAGAGGAGGACGGCTCCATGTCATCATGTACATAACGGAGGAGGACGGCTCCATGTCATCATGTACATAACAGGAGGAGGACGGCTCCATGTCATCATGTACATAACGGAGGAGGACGGCTCCATGTCATCATGTACATAACGGAGGAGGACGGCTCCATGTCATCATGTACATAACGGAGGAGGACGGCTCCATGTCATCATGTACATAACGGAGGAGGACGGCTCCATGTCATCATGTACATAACAGAGGAGGACGGCTCCATGTCATCATGTACATAACAGAGGAGGACGGCTCCATGTCATCATGTACATAACGGAGGAGGACGGCTCCATGTCATCATGTACATAACAGAGGAGGACGGCTCCATGTCATCATGTACATAACAGAGGAGGACAGCTCCATGTCATCATGTACATAACAGAGGACGACGCTCCATGTCATCATGTACATAACAGAGGATGACTGCTCCATGTCATCATGTACATAACGGAGGAGGACGGCTCCATGTCATCATGTACATAACAGAGGAGGACGGCTCCATGTCATCATGTACATAACAGAGGAGGACAGCTCCATGTCATCATGTACATAACAGAGGATGACGGCTCCATGTCATCATGTACATAACGGAGGACGACGGCTCCATGTCATCATGTACATAACAGGAGGACGGCTCCACGTCATCATGTACATAACGGAGGACGGCTCCATGTCATCATGTACATAACAGAGGATGACGGCTCCATGTCATCATGTACATTACGGAGGAGGACGGCTCCATGTCATCATGTACATAACGGAGAGGAGGACGGCTCCACGTCATCATGTACATAACGGAGGAGGACGGCTCCATGTCATCATGTACATAACAGGAGGACGGCTCCATGTCATCATGTACATAACGGAGGAGGACGGCTCCATGTCATCATGTACATAACAGAGGATGACGGCTCCATGTCATCATGTACATAACGGAGATGGACTGCTCCATGTCATCATGTCCTTAACGGAGGAAGACAGCTCCATGTCATCATGTACATAACGGAGGAGGACAGCTCCACGTCATCATGTACATAACGGAGGAGGACGGCTCCATGTCATCATGTACATAACGAAGGAGGAGGACGTCTCCATGTCATCATGTACATAACGGAGGAGGACGGCTCCACGTCATCATGTACATAACGGAGGAGGACGGCTCCATGTCATCATGTACATAACGGAGGAGGACGGCTCCATGTCATCATGTACATAACAGGAGGACGGCTCCATGTCATCATGCACATAAGAGGAGGACGGCTCCATGTCATCATGTACATAACAGAGGATGAAGGCTCCATGTCATCATGTACATAACGGAGGAGGAGGACAGCTCCATGTCATCATGTACATAACAGAGGAGGACGGCTCCATGTCATCATGTACATAACAGAGGAGGACGGCTCCATGTCATCATGTACATAACAGAGGATGACGGCTCCATGTCATCATGTACATAACGGAGGAAGACAGCTCCACGTCATCATGTACATAACGGAGGAGGACGGCTCCATGTCATCATGTACATAACGAAGGAGGACGGCTCCATGTCATTATGTACATAACGAAGGAGGAGGACGGCTCCATGTCATCATGTACATAATGGAGGAGGACTGCTCCATGTCATCATGTACATAACGGAGGAGGACAGCTCCACGTCATCATGTACATAACGGAGGACGGCTCCATGTCCTCATGTACATAACAGGAGGACGGCTCCATGTCATCATGTACATAACAGGAGGACGGCTCCATGTCATCATGTACATAACAGGAGGACGGCTCCATGTCATCATGTACATAATGCAGGAGGACGGCTCCATGTCATCATGTACATAACAGAGGAGGACGGTGACATGTCATCATGTACATAACAGGAGGAGGACGGCTCCATGTCATCATGTACATAACGGAAGAGGACGGCTCCATGTCATCATGTACATAACAGAGGAGGACGGCTCCATGTCATCATATACATAATGGAGGAGGACGGCTCCATGTCATCATGTACATAATATGGAGGACGGCTCCATGTCATCATGTACATAACAGGAGGACGGCTCCATGTCATCATGTACATAACAGGAGGACGGCTCCATGTCATCATGTACATAACAGGAGGACGGCTCCATGTCATCATGTACATAACAGAGGAGGAGGACGGCTCCATGTCATCATGTACATAACAGAGGAGGACGGCTCCATGTCATCATGTACATAACAGAGGAGGACGGCTCCATGTCATCATGTACATAACAGAGGAGGACGGCTCCATGTCATCATGTACATAACAGAGGAGGACGGCTCCATGTCATCATGTACATAACAGAGGAGGACGGCTCCATGTCATCATGTACATAACAGAGGAGGACGGCTCCATGTCATCATGTACATAACAGAGGAGGACGGCTCCATGTCATCATGTACATAACAGAGGAGGACGGCTCCATGTCATCATGTACATAACGAGGAGGACGGCTCCATGTCATCATGTACATAACGGAGGAGGACGGCTCCATGTCATCATGTACATAACAGAGGAGGACGGCTCCATGTCATCATGTACATAACAGAGGAGGACGGCTCCATGTCATCATGTACATAACAGAGGAGGACGGCTCCATGTCATCATGTACATAACAGAGGAGGACGGCTCCATGTCATCATGTACATAACAGAGGAGGACGGCTCCATGTCATCATGTACATAACAGAGGAGGACGGCTCCATGTCATCATGTACATAACAGAGGAGGACGGCTCCATGTCATCATGTACATAACGGAGGAGGACGGCTCCATGTCATCATGTACATAACAGAGGAGGACGGCTCCATGTCATCATGTACATAACAGAGGAGGACGGCTCCATGTCATCATGTACATAACAGAGGAGGACGGCTCCATGTCATCATGTACATAACGGAGGAGGACGGCTCCATGTCATCATGTACATAACAGAGGAGGACGGCTCCATGTCATCATGTACATAACGGAGGAGGACGGCTCCATGTCATCATGTACATAACGGAGGAGGACGGCTCCATGTCATCATGTACATAACGGAGGAGGACGGCTCCATGTCATCATGTACATAACAGAGGAGGACGGCTCCATGTCATCATGTACATAACAGAGGAGGACGGCTCCATGTCATCATGTACATAACAGAGGAGGACGGCTCCATGTCATCATGTACATAACGGAGGAGGACGGCTCCATGTCATCATGTACATAACGGAGGAGGACGGCTCCATGTCATCATGTACATAACAGAGGAGGACGGCTCCATGTCATCATGTACATAACGGAGGAGGACGGCTCCATGTCATCATGTACATAACAGAGGAGGACGGCTCCATGTCATCATGTACATAACAGAGGAGGACGGCTCCATGTCATCATGTACATAACAGAGGAGGACGGCTCCATGTCATCATGTACATAACAGAGGAGGACGGCTCCATGTCATCATGTACATAACAGAGGAGGACGGCTCCATGTCATCATGTACATAACGGAGGAGGACGGCTCCATGTCATCATGTACATAACGAGAGGAGGACGGCTCCATGTCATCATGTACATAACGGAGGAGGACGGCTCCATGTCATCATGTACATAACGGAGGAGGACGGCTCCATGTCATCATGTACATAACAGAGGAGGACGGCTCCATGTCATCATGTACATAACAGAGGAGGACGGCTCCATGTCATCATGTACATAACGGAGGAGGACGGCTCCATGTCATCATGTACATAACGGAGGAGGACGGCTCCATGTCATCATGTACATAACAGAGGAGGACGGCTCCATGTCATCATGTACATAACGGAGGAGGACGGCTCCATGTCATCATGTACATAACGGAGGAGGACGGCTCCATGTCATCATGTACATAACGGAGGAGGACGGCTCCATGTCATCATGTACATAACAGAGGAGGACGGCTCCATGTCATCATGTACATAACAGAGGAGGACGGCTCCATGTCATCATGTACATAACAGAGGAGGACGGCTCCATGTCATCATGTACATAACAGAGGAGGACGGCTCCATGTCATCATGTACATAACAGAGGAGGACGGCTCCATGTCATCATGTACATAACAGAGGAGGACGGCTCCATGTCATCATGTACATAACGGAGGAGGACGGCTCCATGTCATCATGTACATAACGGAGGAGGACGGCTCCATGTCATCATGTACATAACGGAGGAGGACGGCTCCATGTCATCATGTACATAACAGAGGAGGACGGCTCCATGTCATCATGTACATAACGGAGGAGGACGGCTCCATGTCATCATGTACATAACAGAGGAGGACGGCTCCATGTCATCATGTACATAACGGAGGAGGACGGCTCCATGTCATCATGTACATAACGGAGGAGGACGGCTCCATGTCATCATGTACATAACAGAGGAGGACGGCTCCATGTCATCATGTACATAACGGAGGAGGACGGCTCCATGTCATCATGTACATAACAGAGGAGGACGGCTCCATGTCATCATGTACATAACGGAGGAGGACGGCTCCATGTCATCATGTACATAACGGAGGAGGACGGCTCCATGTCATCATGTACATAACGGAGGAGGACGGCTCCATGTCATCATGTACATAACGGAGGAGGACGGCTCCATGTCATCATGTACATAACGGAGGAGGACGGCTCCATGTCATCATGTACATAACAGAGGAGGACGGCTCCATGTCATCATGTACATAACAGAGGAGGACGGCTCCATGTCATCATGTACATAACGGAGGAGGACGGCTCCATGTCATCATGTACATAACAGAGGAGGACGGCTCCATGTCATCATGTACATAACAGAGGAGGACGGCTCCATGTCATCATGTACATAACGGAGGAGGACGGCTCCATGTCATCATGTACATAACGGAGGAGGACGGCTCCATGTCATCATGTACATAACGGAGGAGGACGGCTCCATGTCATCATGTACATAACAGAGGAGGACGGCTCCATGTCATCATGTACATAACAGAGGAGGACGGCTCCATGTCATCATGTACATAACAGAGGAGGACGGCTCCATGTCATCATGTACATAACAGGAGGAGGACGGCTCCATGTCATCATGTACATAACAGAGGAGGACGGCTCCATGTCATCATGTACATAACGGAGGAGGACGGCTCCATGTCATCATGTACATAACAGAGGATGAAGGCTCCATGTCATCATGTACATAACGGAGGAGGAGGACGGCTCCATGTCATCATGTACATAACAGTGGACGGCTCCATGTCATCGTGTACATAACGGAGGAGGACGGCTCCATGTCATCATGTACATAACAGAGGAGGACGGCTCCATGTCATCATGTACATAACAGGAGGACAGCTCCATGTCATCATGTACATAACAGGAGGACGGCTCCATGTCATCATGTACATAACAGAGGAGGAGGACGGCTCCATGTCATCATGTACATAACAGGAGGACGGCTCCATATCATATACATAATGCAGGAGGACGGCGACATGTCATCATGTACATAACAGAGGAGGAGGACGGCTCCATGTCATCATGTTCATAACAGGAGGACGGCTCCATGTCATGTACATAACGGAGGAGGAGGACGGCTCCATGTCATCATGTACATAACAGAGGGCGGCTCCATGTCATCGTGTACATAACAGAGGGCGGCTCCATGTCATCGTGTACATAACGGAGGAGGAGGACGGCTCCATGTCATCGTGTACATAACGGAGGAGGACGGCTCCATGTCATCATGTACATAACAGAGGATGACAGCTCCATGTCATCATGTACATAACAGAGGAGGACGGCTCCATGTCATCATGTACATAACGGAGGAGGACGGCTCCATGTCATCATGTACATAACAGAGGAGGAGGGTGGGGAGCCGCCAGAGCGCGATGTGACGGAGCCGGTGATATCGGATATGGCCCATTGTCTGCACAACGACCCCCATGGGCGGCACATTGAGCAGCAGGAGCACCAGAAGCTACCAGAACACATCATGGACTTCAATGCTGATGCCCAACAGCACCACAGTAAGTGTCCTGACAACCCCACCCGATGCCCACCGCCTGGTGCGAGCCGGCCCCGACAGCCCCCCTGCCCGATGCCAATAGACTCGCACCCTGACAGGATGCCCCCGCACACACACAGTAGGTACTTTCACCCTGTCACCCTGGGACTTACAGATTGCCATCCCTCAGATAAGAGGTCGTGTTTGCATTTCCTTACACATTCTTTAAGGTTCATTATACTTATTACTTCTTCCTCTAAGATGTGTCCAGTAATGAAACCGCCCAGATCTATAGGCGAGATCTAAAGTTGTATGTGGGCGTTCCCCACTAACAACCCTTCAGAGCTGCCGTAAACACTGGCTTTCATTTCATTTTAGGGTCATAATCGCCGAGCCCTAGTACCAGAAATAATGTCTAGAGACGAGCGAATCTCAGGTTATTAAATTCGTTCACGCTTCGTTACTGGTAAAAGGGTGGAGCAGATGCCACGGGGGGAGATGGGGAGCGGATGGCACTGGGGAGGGGGTGGTGGAGCGGATGGCACTGGGGGAGATGGGAGCCGATGGCACTGGGGGGAGATGGTGGAGCCGATGGCACTGGGGGGATGGTGGAGCCGATGGCACTGGGGGGGAGATGGGGAGCCGATGGCACTGGGGGGATGGTGGAGCCGATGGCACTGGGGGGAGATGGTGGAGCCGATGGCACTGGGGGGATGGTGGAGCCGATGGCACTGGGGATGGTGGGAGCTGGGGGGATGGTGGAGCCGATGGCACTGGGGGGGATGGTGGAGCCGATGGCACTGGGGGTGGATGGTGGAGCCGATGGCACTGGGGGTGGATGGTGGAGCCGATGGCACTGGGGGGAGATGGTGAGCCGATGGCACTGGGGGGAGATGGTGGAGCCGATGGCACTGGGGGAGATGGGGAGCCGATGGCACTGGGGGAGATGGGGAGCCGATGGCACTGGGGGAGATGGGGAGCCGATGGCACTGGGGAGGGAGGATGGCACTGGGGAGATGGGCCGATGGCACTGGGGGAGATGGGAGCCGATGGCACTGGGGGAGATGGTGGAGCCGATGGCACTGGGGGAGATGGGGAGCCGATGGCACTGGGGGAGATGGGGAGCCGATGGCACTGGGGGAGATGGGGAGCCGATGGCACTGGGGGGAGATGGGGAGCCGATGGCACTGGGGGAGATGGGGAGCCGATGGCACTGGGGGAGATGGGGAGCCGATGGCACTGGGGGAGATGGGGAGCCGATGGCACTGGGGGAGATGGGGAGCCGATGGCACTGGGGGAGATGGGGAGCCGATGGCACTGGGGGGAGATGGGGAGCCGATGGCACTGGGGGAGATGGGGAGCCGATGGCACTGGGGGAGATGGGGAGCCGATGGCACTGGGGGGGAGATGGTGGAGCCGATGGCACTGGGGGAGATGGGAGCCGATGGCACTGGGGGAGATGGGGGCCGATGGCACTGGGGGAGATGGGGAGCCGATGGCACTGGGGGAGATGGGAGCCGATGGCACTGGGGGAGATGGGGAGCCGATGGCACTGGGGGAGATGGGGAGCCGATGGCACTGGGGGAGATGGGAGCCGATGGCACTGGGGGAGATGGGGAGCCGATGGCACTGGGGGAGATGGGAGCCGATGGCACTGGGGGAGATGGGAGCCGATGGCACTGGGGGAGATGGGGAGCCGATGGCACTGGGGGGAGATGGGAGCCGATGGCACTGGGGGAGATGGATGGTGGAGCCGATGGCACTGGGGGAGATGGGAGCCGATGGCACTGGGGGAGATGGGGAGCCGATGGCACTGGGGGAGATGGGGAGCCGATGGCACTGGGGGAGATGGGGAGCCGATGGCACTGGGGGAGATGGGGAGCCGATGGCACTGGGGGAGATGGGGAGCCGATGGCACTGGGGGGGAGATGGTGGAGCCGATGGCACTGGGGGAGATGGGGAGCCGATGGCACTGGGGGAGATGGGGAGCCGATGGCACTGGGGGAGATGGGGAGCCGATGGCACTGGGGGAGATGGGGAGCCGATGGCACTGGGGGAGATGGGGAGCCGATGGCACTGGGGAGATGGGGAGCCGATGGCACTGGGGGAGATGGGGAGCCTGATGAGTTTTATAAAGGAAAACAGTCCATTAATTCAGGTTCTTATTAGATTACTCGATTAATAGTAATCGTCGGTACAACTCGATAACTAATCATCTGCTGCAGCCCTACGTGACATCCTATATACGTATAGGCACAGGAGAAGGCTACATGCACACGACCGTATGTGTTTTGCAATCTGCAAAAAAAAAGGGATGACGTTCCGTATGGCATTCGTTTTTTTGCATATCCTTTGTTTTTGCTAATCCATTGTAATAATTCCTATACTTGTCCGCAAAACAGACAATAGGACATGCTCTATTTTTGCAGGGCCACGGAACTGACATTCGGATAGTACACGGTGTGCCGTCAGCATTTTTGCGGACCTATTGTAATGAATGGGTGCGCATCCTAGCCGCAAAAAAACGGAATGGACACTGAAACAAAATACGTTTGTGTGCATGAGGCCTAGGTATCTGATAGCATCTGACGGCTCCATGTCATCATGTACATAACAGGATGATCGGCTCCATGTCATCATGTACA
>JAKVIS010002697.1:0-21394 GCA_033119425.1 Bufotes viridis | reverse complement strand
ACCTGTGACTGATTCTTGGGGGTAGTCAAGGAGTTATTTGGTTGACACACTGCTCGCGTCCATAACCCGTAAAATAGTCTTCCCTGATGGCCATGAAATATCAGACCATGCCAGTTCTTTTTCTGAAGGAGTACTCCAAGTAATTAATATCTATGAGTGCCATTACCATATCCAGATCTCTGAAGTTGGGGATGTATAAAACAGATTGAACTTTACTTGCCAGTTCCTTGTGTTCTGAAAGGAATCCTATAAGATATCCATAGGCCTAGTGGCATCAGTATCTTCTATGGACCATGATATGGAGAGCCAGAAACATTTTCGGCCATTTACTAATATAGTCTGTGCTAAAATGTGTTCATCATCAGGATTGGGGGATCTCTTTACTCTGGATAGGTGGAACCCTCATCTATCACCCATGGTCACACCAATTTTTGTTTGGTCATTATACCTCCAAAGTGTTTTCTTGCTCTGAAATCATGTGGTTTTATTTTAGATTAGGGGCCCTATTACACTATTTATGGGGACCACTCATCCATGGTCAACAATCCCTTGGTTGCTAAAACATGTAATTGATGAAGTGTACTGATTTTTATTTTTATTTTTAACACCTTCAGTCTATTGTGCTAGGCTCGATCAAGAGCAATTGTGGGTCTTTCTGGGGTGAATAAGATGTCTTTCAGAAGCATCTACTAGATTAAAGTGACTAACCTGAAAAATCATTCAAGATTAGCTATTTCTTTCCAAAACACAATAACTGAGTCATTGACTGTCATGTCAGTCGGGGTGGGAGGATAAATGTAGCTTCTCATCTCACTCAACCGTGGTATTATGTTAATTCTGTGCGGTAACTTGACTCATTCTGAAATAATGACTTTTGCCTTCGTCTCCTGAGCACAGTTTGTCATTACTTGTCTAAATAGAAGTATTTTAACCTCTTATTTTTTAGCGTTTTGTTTTTTCTTTTTTAATTAGAATTTTCAAAAAGATACATTAAACGAATGTAGGTGTGAACAGAGCTTTTCAATCCTGAAATTTAAAAAGATGTTACATGTGTTAATAGTCGTACACTCAGATCACATTTCAGTAAAACCAACTAAACCCATAATTTTGTTGTCATGGAGATGTGAATGACTACAAAAATCTATGTTGTTTAGTGGTAACTATGAAAAGAAATTAGTAAAAAAAATAGTGGCAGAATCATTGGGCAGGTTTAGAAAGAGCATTGGATGGCTTTCTTAAGGGGATTTTCCAGTTGATGTTCACAATTGGTGGGCTATCCTTAGGATAGCCCATCAATATTATATCATATTGGTGAGGGTTTCTACTCTCAGCACCCCTGCTGATCAGTTGTTTCAAGGGGATGATTAGTTGGTTGGCGAGGGTGCCAAGAGTCAAACCCCACTGATCTGATATCAAAGGCCTATCCTTTAAAAGTAGAAAAAAGGATTGCCGTTTCATTGGGTTGAGTCTCATATGTTGCGACTGAGCTGCAATTTCAGATCAGCAGTAGTGCAGCATTTTCTGGGGGAGGGTAGACTTTGACAAAACCTGAATAATTTCTTTAAACTGACATAGCAAGCAGGTAGATAAAAATTGGTTCATGGTTGGTCACATTTAATGAGGAATATTTTGCCCCTGAAGTTTTATTTTCCCTATGAAATGTGTCATATATAGTTATATTTTAAGCTTTGGGATCTTTGTTTTCATCCCCAAAGACAATATAAATATACAAAAAATTAGGTGATAAATATATCATGGTAGTCTGCTGAAGCACCCACCGATCTTTCCATCAGTACCTTTGTGCTAAATGTTATAGACCATACCACCCATACAGTTTTATGATTCGTCGTTCTATACAACAGCTCCTCACCGTGGATGTTTTTGACTAGAGTCTTCCATCTTACTGATCAAGGGGGGCTCCAGCAGTCAGGCCTTAATTACCTCAAACTACAACAACTACCAGGAGTAAAATATGTTTTTCCTAAATACGAGGAAGCCGTTTGCCGGGATGCAGTCCAACATTACTTATTTCTTTCTTGATGATTAAGCAAATTTTGAAGCCATATTCTGAAGTTTGAGTGTTTGCTGTTCCTCCAGACATGGATAAGCAATAATTCAGAAGCTGATGATGTCTTAAATCTATACAATGTGACATCAAAAGATGAAGGAGAATATATATGTAGAGCCAACAACTTCATCGGCATAGCCGAAGCTGCATTTTGGCTCAACATTTACGATCCAACAGCAGGTAAAACCATAGACTCAAGGTTTTGAATGAGTTCTCAAGCTAAAAAAAAATATCCTGAATATTCTTGGGTCTTTGGTTGCTTGTAGATTTGGTGTTTCTGCCACCATTGGTGCAAAAGATGTCAATGAAAGAGAAACCCACAACCCACATTGCGAGGTCTAATCAAGTCATGCAGATTGTAACTTGTGCACCTTCTAAACTGAAATGGAAAGGTCTGCCACCTTAAAGGTAGCCATTTGGTAGGCAAAACCTATGTACTCAAAGGTCCAACCTACCAATTTTCTTTGTCAAAAGGGTCACTGAAGTCAGTTGTACTTTACTAGGACACTGGCTCATGAACTGCCAAAATAAAATATTTATACAAAGACAACAGAAACCATTTTGGCCCCATACTCTAAAATGGTTGTCGTCATCCTTGTCTTTCATCATTCTTCCTGGAAAAGATGTTTTCTAAAATCAGGCAGATGGACCTAATTAATAACCCCTATGTAAACCCTTTACTAGTACTAATAAACCTCACACTTTTGAGGTTTTTAGGTTTTGCCCCCATATAGAAGGACCATTGCTTGTGTAGTGTTGTGGGTCCATTTTTCAGATCTCATTCACTTGCATGCTACATTGGTGGGACAGATCTTAGAAGGCCTGGTGAAGGGTTCTGGTATCTTTTTCTCCTACAGGTGATAAGCTACTTCTGGTTGCTCTTTCAATTTTTAGCTCCATGCTGGGATTCTGGCTTCTTTGCATTCGTTTTCATTGGTGTTATTTTTTTCCTCCTGTTTCCTCTGTGTATCCTGTTTTTAGTTTATTTCTTCCCATTCTTTTTTTTTTTAGCCTACGGGTGTATACTCCTCGGATAAGGATATTGAGGTTCTCGTTTTACGCAATGTGTCTTTTGAGGATGCTGGGGAGTATACCTGTCTGGCTGGGAATTCTATTGGCTATTCACATCACACTGCTTGGCTGACCGTTTTACCAGGTATTCCCTCTCGCATCTTTTCGGTAATACTTTCCATGTGCCCAAGAAATGCCAAACAAGGTTCTATCAGTTTAGTTTATCGTTTTACCCTTATGGTGAAAGCCATATGATCTGTAGATGAAATATTAGCTGCATATTGCATTGGTTTATGGGTAAAACTAGTCCAATTGAAATCCTTTACAGCGTTACCCATGGAAAGTTTTTATAACTTTTCTATAGGCAACCCCCGAGTGATTTTGTCTTTGAACACGGCCTACTTTGTATCTTTTAGTTTGGCATTTCTGTACATATATCTTTCATGATCATAATGTAAGTATGTCAAATTACTTCTTTGTCTGCTCTGTAAACCATGGTGTTGGGTCCCATTACCCTTTGCTTCTGTGTCACAAATGCTACAGCATGCTTCTGTTCTCATTTCATTGATTCTAGACTTATTTACAATGAATTACATGTAATTGTATTGTTGTGTAACTATAATAGGCACATATTTACTGTTATGCTGTTATGCTCGTATGGTGATTAACAGGGATTTTTTTTCTGGGATTGATGGCCTACCCTTCAGAGTCCATCAGTGGTGGTCTGGTTTCCCGACTGATTAGATGCTCTTCAGCAAGCACGTTGTCCACTTTATTTTTTACCATAGCACAATGCCATATGTGTATGGTTGTGGATATGTCTGGTACTGCAGCTCAGATCCGTTCAAGTTAATGGGACTGATCTTTAGTACCAGATATAGCCACAATGATTTCCACACTGTAGTGCCATGATAAACAGTTGAGGGGGACAGGGAGCTTACTGATCACCTCAGACTTTTCATCAATCGGCTTGTCCTCTTAATATCCTTTAACCTATCATATGGCCTGTATTACACCAACAGATTATCTGCCCAGTATCTTTCCAGTCAGACCAATAGTTGATGTGTATAATAAAAGATCTGTGTGTGTGTGTAATAGGCCATCTGACCAATTATTGGTCAGAAAATCTGTCGGTGTAATACAGCCCTAACCAAACAGTTCATATCTTAGAACATCAAGGTTCTTCCATTCACAGTACTTAGGCCAAGTTCTTAAACCGCGCTACTTCAACTACAGCCAGCTGAGTATTTTGCAATGGATATTTAATTGTGTAGACTCATCTAGCCACCTCTTCTTTCTGCGCTTTTAAGGTTTAGAATTATTATTTTTTTCATCCTAATAGAACCAGTTGTCAAAGTAGAAGCCACTACCTCCAACTCTGTCAGTGTCCTAATTGTGGTGACTGCAACCATTGTGTTCTTCTTGGTGGTCATTATCATCATAGTCACCTACCGGATGAAGAACACTTCCAAGAAAGCAATGAACACTCCAACAGTGCAAAAGGTCTCTAAATTTCCACTGAAACGACAGGTAACAGAAAGTAGATACAAGATTACGATCAATGTTCTTCCCTCTTTCTTCTCACATTTCATGCCCTGTATACTTCTTGTGGGTTGTACTATACATTTAATTTAGTCTGGTTTCTAACCAGTGGTGGTGCACTTGTAGATTTGGTGACCACACCGTCTGCCACCTCCACTTATGAAACGTCTCTTACAATAATCATACATTTTAAATGGCAACATGATCAACATTGCCTCCAAAGATTAAGACCTTGTACATGAGTGAAACCCATCCATGAAATAAAGACCAACATTGTGGATGAAGTACTCATCCTCCTTCTGTAGGTGAACTGTTAGGTTCGGGTGAAATCGTCGTCTTACCTTTATGTTCGATGCTTTGCAAACTAGTGTTCACTAAAGATTCTACAATCTAACCTATTCTTTGTCATGTCTTGTCAAGTGCTCAAGCTTGGTGGTCTATAAATATGGTTCAAGACATATGACTCTAGTCTTGGATTCTATGGTTTCTGCATGTGTAATTGCAAGCATGGTATGACTTTTCTTCACACAGTTTCCTGCACTTGCTTCATTTCTACAACCTAATAATATAGATGTAATCTTATGACCTGTACAAGCAGACTCTGCAGTTGTCTTAAATCAAGTTGCCTACTAGCATCTATTGGTTTCCATACTTAATGTACATCCCATGACCAAAAGTAATGCTTCACTGGCACCGGCAGTTGATGAAGACTTTGCCCATGCTTGTACCCCTTCATATTTATTTTCCTTATAGAAAAAAGAAGCATTACATTTATTCATTCTTTAAAAAAAAAATGTATATGGGTTATCTCTTTATTGCCTCCTGCTCACGACCGCAAAATACAGATGATGTTGCCTTGTTTGCTTCAATAGGTCTGTGGTGAGCACCTTTTGGCCAAGAATAGGGCATGTTTTGTCTTTTTGTGGAAAGGAAGTATGGACGTGGAAAGCAAAAGATAGAACATGTCCTGTTCTTGACCGAAAAATGACTGGAACACTGACCCATTGAAGTCAATAGGTCTGAATAAAAAAATGAATGCAACACCGATGTCCTCTTTATTTTGCAGATCCAAGTTTTGCGGGCTGCAAAATACATACGATCGTGTGCATGAGGCCGATGGCCAAGTTCTGAGGTTGATCATTATATGAATCCTAAATCAGAACCGTACATAGCTCTATAGATAGCTTAAAAGAGCACTCTAGCAGGAATACAGATGGCACCTTATCAGTAATAAACCACCTCTACCAAGAGCAATGAAAGATACATGCCTAATATCCTTGCTCAAGCACTGAGGACACTTAGCCAATGTTTACGTTAACATGTAGGTGATCCTGTGGGTCTTCAAAATGGAGGAAAGGTCTGACATAGTGAAACATTTTCCAAATGCACGTTACTCAGATAAGGCCCGCATATTTTGAAGGGTTTCCTTTATGACTTCCTTTTAAAGTTCCTTGTACAGTAATAGCTCAATGCCAGGAGGGCTCTAATCAGCTCTGTCAGGTCTCTCTTTTAACATATGAGGTTTCCTTTCAATAATGAGTGGTGCAAAGCAAAACTGGCTTAGTTGCCCATAACAACTAATCAGCTTCAACCTTTCAATTCCTAAAGGAGCTCTGAAAAATGAAAGGTGGGATCCCGATTGTTTGCTATGGGCAACTAAGTCATATTTCCTTTACACCACTGTTGATAAGTCTCCCCTATCGTATATCAACCAAGCAATTGAGTTTATATATTCTATTTTCTGTAATGTATCACATTTCCCTCCAGCGCTTCAGTCGTTGCGTCCTCCGTACTTTCTTTCATGTGGTATTTTTAACATGTCTGTCTTCTTTCTCCACT
Source organism: Bufotes viridis (assembly GCA_033119425.1). Taxonomy (NCBI): domain Eukaryota; kingdom Metazoa; phylum Chordata; class Amphibia; order Anura; family Bufonidae; genus Bufotes; species Bufotes viridis. Next base: position 14,934 of record JAKVIS010002697.1, on the reverse strand, counting down.
TTGCGGGTGCATGATGCTGAACTGCATGTATTTGCGAAGGATTTTGATCTTTTGCCCATACACCGAATGAGATGAAAGGGCAATGTAGTGTCTTATAAGCTCAGATACCCTCCACCCATCCCAGATCAGAGCTGGAGAGCATATGTTGCTATGTGTTTGTTGCCTTCCCGGTAACCTTGGAGGTGTGCAATTCCCCGAACATGCTGTGGTGCTCATTATAATGATAGTAATGACATTTAAATGTATTCCCAGCCAGAGAAAAAAATGGTGATGAGTTTATCCAATTTACATTTTGATGGCAATGAAATGCTTGAAAAATAGAGAAACCCAAACCCTTTCCTGCCCGTCAGAGACCACATAAAGTATCTTCATATTTCTATCTTCTTCCTTATCCTGTTCTTTTTTTCGTAAATAAGTTTTTATTTTTTTAATAAGCCCAACAGTGGGCAATAATACACTTTTTTTATTTCCTTTATTTAAGCAGGTGTCTCTGGAGTCCAACTCTTCCATGAATTCCAACACCCCACTGGTGAGAATTACCCATTTGTCCTCCACTGACGGGACGATGTTGGCCAATGTTTCTGAACTTGGGTTGCCGACTGACCCTAAATGGGAATTGTCCAGATCTAGGTGAGTTCACATTTTGGTTGTGGGTCTTCAGGAGCAAGAAAAGAAGTAATCAATCAATCCAATTTTTTTACATATATTTTTTTTTTATCTGTCCTAGGTTGACTCTGGGAAAACCATTGGGTGAAGGATGCTTTGGTCAAGTCGTCATGGCTGAAGCTATTGGTATAGATAAGGATAAGCCCAACAAAGCCCTAACCGTAGCTGTGAAAATGTTGAAAGGTATAAGAAAGAGAGCGTTTGTTTTCTTATTTTTCCGTGCCACATGGTTTAAATAGTAGGTTAAAGGGGTATTCTGGTTGTTAAAGGGCATCTGTCAGCAGATTAGAAACTGGATGCCCTGTTAAATGTGCGTTTTGTAGCTGAAAGCATCTGTGTTGGTCCCATGTTAATATGTACCTGCATTGCTGAGAAAAATGATGTTTTTACATATGCAAATTGGCATCTAGGAGCAACGGGGGCGTTGCCATTACACCTAGAGGCTCTGCTCTCTCTGTAACTGCCCCGCCCTCTGCACTTTGAATGGCAGAGCCAGGCAGTGTACACCTGATCACACCTGGCCCTGTCAATGAAAGTGCAGAGAGCGTGGCAGAGAGAGCTGAGCCACTAGGTGTAATGGCAACGCCCCCGTTACTCCTAGAGGCTCATTTGCATGTATAAAAACTTCCAAGTACACATGCAACAGGTCACCCAGTTTCATAGGTACTAATCTACTGATAGGTGCACTTCAAAGGCATGTGTATGTATCCCCTATCCGCAGGATCAATGGGGGTCCTGCCGCTGAGAACCCCCCACCAATCACGAGAACGGGGTCCCTGTAGGCTTCCCGAAATGAATAGAGTGGCAGATCGAGTAATCGCACTGCTGCTCCATTCATCTCTACCGGAGTTCTGTAGACAGCTTAGTTCAGTGCTCAGCTATTTCTGAAGCTCCCCTAGAGATGAACGGAGCAGCAGTGCTCATGCCCAACTTTCCACTCTACTCTCGTGTTTGGTGGGGGTCCCAGAAGAAGGACCCCCACCGATCTAATAGCTATTCTCTGTCCTGTGGATAGAGAATAACTTTAACAACCAGAATACCCCTCTAACTTTTTTCCACAGGTCAGTTTGACAGCAGTCATAATAGTCATACATTTTTTATTTCTATTTTTTTAGTTATTCTATATTTTTAGACTATTTTTAATTTAATATTTGGCATTCCTGAAGGCCTTTTTTTACACTTTGCTAACCCAATGACACCCCATGGTTGCTTTTTGAGATGACAGAAGTAGCCCCCTTCGCTAACAACACGGTTGCTATTGACACTAACTGGTCAAAAACAGCTGGGATCGATTTTTCTGAACTGGGTCAAAGTAGCTGGAGACCAGCAGTCGATCACAGCTGAGCTCCTACCTGATCACAAGGGAACAACTTCTGTGCCGACAACATCTCCAGGACATACTATTGTGTCCTATTAGGTAACCACACGTAAGACACAATAGTAAGTCCATTTGCCGGAAGGGAATTCTATATCAGTTTCTTTAGCCACGTCCAGATCATCTGGCTTTTTACTCTTTTAATCCATGTCTTAGTGATGATGTTTTCTTCTTTGCATAATTTCCAGATGATGCCACTGATAAGGACCTCTCAGATCTGGTGTCTGAAATGGAAATGATGAAGATGATTGGAAAGCATAAAAATATCATCAACCTCCTGGGTGCCTGCACACAAGATGGTATGTTTCTGTGGGTTACAGAGCAGGAGGGGGGTGCCAAGCATGGGTTAACCTAAAAAGTTTGTTTTCAAAAAACCCTCTCGTAAAAGTTTGTTTTCAAAAAACCCTCTCGTACTTGAGATTTTTTTTGTCTGTAAAATTGCTAAGGTTCTGAAAGTCTACCACCTTTAGACAATCTGTCGGGGGAAATTTAGATGTAAAATATTACCATGATATCTGCATGAATAAACCGCAACCGAGCAAGTGAAGGCCATAGCCTTTTTAGAAAGGTCTCATTGCATATACTGTGGAGCTAGCAAATCGACCCAGCTACCGAATGGCTCTAGGATCTACCATGAAAGGGATTCTCTAGAACAGGCATGCGCAACCTGTGGCCCTCCAGCTGTTGTAAAACTACAACTCCCACAATGCCCTGCTGTAGGCTGTTCAGGCATGCTGGGAGTTGTAGTTTTGCAACAGCTGGAGGGCTGCAGGTTGAGCATGCCTGCTCTAGAACTTAGGATTTGTTGCTAATCGATCTTATCTAACTGCCCAGCATGTCGGACTGCTTTCTTCTAGAAATAGTGCCACACCTATCCACAGGTTGTGTCCGGTATTGCGATGAATAGGGCTGAGCTATATACAACCCATAGACAGGTGTGGTGATGTTTTTGGAAGATAGCAGCCATGTATTTCTAATCTTTTGGTTGGCCTTTGTTTTTTTTTTTGTTTTTTTATTGGCTCATCTATAAATTCAGCACAGGATAGATGGATATAGCGCCTCCATAAATTATGCTTATCCACCCCCCTTACCTGGTCCCAGTGACTGGATGTGCTTCTTCAGCTACATGCAGCCAAGCAAATATTTCCAAAAATCACCATTTCTAAACCCCCCCCTTTAATTGATAGATAAGAGAAGGAACGGGCTTTCAGTTTGTCAACCCCTCCCTGACATAGGCCTCTTCCTGTATTACCAGGGGGGCTGCCAGAACTTATTAGCGACACTTTGCTCCACGTTTCAATAATCGATGTCTAATAAAAGACATCCTGCACTACACAAATAACATTGGTAATAAATTACCTTCTCCCATCAGCAGCCGCTTCATGATGAGGCACAGGCTTCAGGAAGAAACGTGGCAGAACATGGCTTTCCTTGCCAAGTCAGTAGTGGATAGTAATGTGCAGAAAATATGTAAACCTCCCCCCACCCCCACCCCCTTTCCTCCAGGAAACCAAATAATCAGGAACATCTCATAAAAGGGTGATTTCTGAGTAGATGGACTCCGTAGTTGATCCCGGTGAAAGGTTTGCTTGCGCAGATTGTAGCTGGATTTGCAGCCAGTTGGAACCATCAAACAATGGCACTCTACTTCAAGTGTACCTATCAGTTCCTAAAGCTTTTGACTTCAAAACATTTTGATTGGGGGGGGTCCAAAATCTGAGACCCCCACCGATCGGTGAAACGAAGGGGTAGAAGCACCTTGATTGAGCATTGTGTTTCTTTGGCTTTGCTCAATGCTTTTGAAAAGCTGTAAAAAGTCAATGTGGCATGCTCCAAAATGGGTGACTTTTTTATGGCGTAAAAAAACATTGATGAATCTTTCCCGTACACCAATGCTCACTCTCTGAGGAGAGCTGATCACAGCTGAAGGGGCACAGGGTTCCTCCCCCTTTAGTGACGTTACAACAATCACTGATCCTGAAATCACAGGTACCCTACTGGCAAATTTACAATCACCAACTGAGTAGGCAATGATTGGGAAGGAAGCGTTCCATCCTAATAATTGCCTGCTCGTCAGAGGAGGTGAGAGCTGCATTTACATGCAGCAATCACTTCCACTATATTGGGACAAGCAATGACTACTGCAATTGCTCTTCTCCATACAAATTCAATTTGTTTGTGAGCAGCAGAGTGCTGCTTACACAGGATGATTGGCTGCCCAGAAACGATGATTTGGTTTCAGCGTAAACGATTATTTTGCCCGATGCATTAGCGTTTGGATGTTTTCCAGGTGATCGACGGCACCTTTACATAAGCCAGTTGCTTACGAACATTTGTCCTCGATAATATGCCTAATAATAGTTTTGTGTAAAGGGACTTTAAGTTTGATACTTGTTGTCTTCTCCAAGCCTCACCTCTTGGTACTCAAATTTTTGTTCCTGGATGTTTGCCCCAATTTTTGCTTTCCAGATCTATAACTAGTCTGTGTGCCATGGGAAGAAAGTCTCAGATACAGCAGATCGAACACCTTCTTAGCATTCATACCCAGTTGTTAGTCATGATCTCAGAGGTGGTTATAGTGTCTAACAATGTTGTGATCACTGAAGAACAAACTAGGAAGTCCCTGTTTAAAGGAGTTCTCTCATCATGATCATCATCACAGCCTGACGATCATCTGATCTCTGAAAGTCCGGTGTCAGAAACCCCTGGAGAACATCCAATGAAAGTTGTTGTACATGTAGTAATACATGGATGGGCCAGATCCAGCAGAGAGGTAGAGAGATGCTGTCTGCAGCAGCTCTCTTCTTGTGCTAATAGATGGGAGTCCCAATTAGAGTAGACATACTTATACAATCCCAGCCCTGTATCTACTTCCATGTTAATGGTCTAAGTCATTGGTAACGTTCTCCTCTTCTTTTTTTTTTGGTAGGTCCTCTCTACGTCTTGGTGGAATATGCATCCAAAGGGAATCTAAGAGAGTATTTAAGGGCTCGCCGTCCTCCCGGGATGGACTACTCATTTGATACATGCAAGATTCCAGCTGAGCAGCTCACTTTCAAGGATTTGGTCTCTTGTGCTTACCAGGTCGCCCGTGGCATGGAGTACCTAGCATCTCAAAAAGTAGGTTTTTAATGGAAGCTACATTAGTATTATTTCTAGCAACAAGTCCACCTTGAGGTTAAAGGAGTTGTCCGAGTTATGAAAAAAAAATATATAGCACTGTAAATCTGATGGGCAGCAATATATAACTCTGCTAAGCAAGTTTTAGGGAAAAAATATATATATATTTCCTCATTTCCCTGGTTCTCTTCTTGCCCTTTGTTTACCTGCAGAGGAAGTGAATACAAGTGCTGCCCTGAGTGACATGTCTGCCTGCTGGGAGACTCAGCAGCATGTTGTATGTGTAGGACTACAAGTCCCAGCTGTACAATGACACTGCTAATACACACAGGATCTTCTCCCTACCTGTTCTTGTGCAGAATTCCTCTAGTCTGTCAGCTCCTGTGCCCAGCATTTGTCTCATCACTACCTGCAGCTACTCAGTAAAGCCTTCAGCCCTGAGTCTGTGCTCCTTAAGGGGTTAATCTCTCATGAAGTATCCAGTGGGAGGGAGACACAGGGTGGCAGAGCAGGGAGGCCATGACAGCACAGTGACGTCTCGTGTACAGACACACATCTGCTCTCTCAGGCTTGTGCACGAAACATCCTCCGACCAGGGAGAGAAGCTGACATCACAGATCATGTGACCCTCAGTTAAATCTGAGAAAGGAGCAACTACAGATGCAGTAAGTGCATGGTAAAGCTGTTACATTTGATTAGTTAGAAACATACAAAGAACAAAAAAATAACTTGGACAACCCCTTTAAGGTTGGGATGGGCAGATGCATATTTGCCAACAGTCCTGGTTTTGATGGGACAGTCCTTTGGATTAACCCACGAAAGGGGCGTTCTGTTGTGTCAGGGGTGCCCCAATTTTTACTTGTTGTAAGTGTGCAGATGTAGCCGTAAAGAACTTGTCGTCTGACATCACACATGGGTTGTATCTATGAACATAGTCCTGCTACATTTGTACCTTACCCCGGCCTCCACGTCCATGAAATAATCAGTTCTTTTTTCAGGTTATGTCTCTCTAGGGAATCTAAGTTACACTGATAGCATCTCATCCACACCCCTGCTAGTTAATGAAGGGATCATTCTCGCCCCAGCTCTCTCTGTGTTCAGCGTGCGACGTTTTGCATGCGTGGATAAAACATTCTCCTAATGAAAGCGGATGGTACGGCGGGATGTCAGCAGTTCATTCATCTCCAAAACACTCCCCTGATGATTCTGCTGATAAACAGACCACCACAATAGTCCCGTATAGTCAGCACGGTGTCCCTCGCCGGGGCTGATCCAGTATGTGGGGGGGGGGGCTCTATTATCTCTTTGTCCTCCGTCGGAGTACACAGCGGGCACAGAATGAAGGACTGGGACATCTCTTTAGCTTCCACATTCTGCCTGTGGCTTTGTATATGAAAGATCTGCAGCGCCAGATGCTTCAGGCAAAGCTCATTGTGCAGGTTGTCAAAGCCGGATGACTTCTACCATAACCTACAGCGCTCTGAACTTTACATTTTGAAGCAGAGCCCAGACTAAAAGGAAAAGGGGTTCATATACTTTTTTTTTTTCCTTTCTTTTGGAAACACAATTTTTCATTTTTTGGAAAGCTCTGTGTGCAATTGCCGGGCCCAGGAAGCAGCTACTCCATACTGCTAAGCACGTTTGCAGATTTAGCAGAGCTGAGCTTCGTTATTTAGCGCTATAGTGCGGGATCCAGGGTGCAGAGTGTTGTCTGGGCCCCTGGACATTTAATGTCAAGAGTTCCTTATCAACCACTAGAGTCAGCTATGGAGGCATGGGTCACCTCTAGCCATGGACACTTAGGCTGCCTGTCTCTGCAGGAATGCTGGTGACGTGGCGTTGCAAATTAAGTGACAAATTCAGCTCTGCTGTGTTTATATGCATTCGTCAATATGGATGTGTTGCATACTTTAGAACCATATGGATGCGTCTGTCCAGTTTCTGGATTAGGGTACATAGACTAAGGGTCCGCAAGTGTTTTGCGGATCCGCAAAACACGGACACCGGAAATGTGCGTTCCGCAATTTGCAGACCGCACATCGACGGCACTATAATAGAAAATTCCTTTTCTTGTCCACAACTGCGGACAAGAATAGGACATGTTCGATTTTTTCCGGGAACGGAAATTGCGGATCCGGAAATGCTGATGCAGGACAGCACATAGTGTCCGTTCCGGCCTAATTGAAAATGAATGGGTCCGCAAAATTGCGGAACGGATGCGTACCCAACTTGCGGACGTGTTAATGCCCAACTCCCAGTATAGAAGACCTTTAGTATTTCACTGCTAAACTGCGCCCTCTAGAGGTACAAAAAAATACAAGTTCCAGTGTTTTCTGTGTTTGCTGGTCTCTGGTCCCATATTGATAATCTGAATCCAAGCTGTGCCGCACCAGCTGTTGGAGGAACTACTACTCTCAACATTCCCTGACAGCTGGGAAACAATTGGATTGTGTTAGGGAGAAATACCAATCATCCCATATGAAGATTACCCGATTCTTACGTTCAGCATCCTCCATGTTGTCTTTGTTGATTATGATAAGACTTTTAGGGGTATGTATACTTTTGCAACAATTTATTTTGATTTCCAAAATGATGAACCCTTCCAAATGGACTCGATTAGAAGTATCCTATGGTTTTGTGTAGACCTATGTGTCTCCATGATTGCATCCTGCATACAGACCCTGCCTCTGATCTTGCCTTCATGGACTACTGCACTCCCACTTTCCACCTTTTCTTGCTAATCTTCAGGCAGGAAGTTATGGAAGGAACTAAGTCATGACTACTGGATGTGACTACATAGGGCTTCTTTGTAGTCTGTTACCATGGAGACATATGACTCTGCCTGGAGGCTGTATACACAGAATTTTGAAATATTTATTTATTTTTTCTTTTAAATACATTGGAAAAGTAGAAACATCGGGGCACTGCCGGCTCGTCCCCTTCCCCACCCATGCCACGCCCACTTTTTTAGACCTGGCATGTGCGGGGAGAAGTCCCAGATTGCGGCGCAATGGCGCCTAAAATATGCCTAATATAGGAGTATTTCAGCATCATAAATGACCCGCATTGATTGCAAAAGTTATACCTATCCCTGAACAATTCCGATTGTAGGATCTATGTTGGCCTATATTGAAGTTGTAATTTATTTTAGCACAGACTTTTCAAGAATCCTTCTATTTTCTCTGCAGTGTATTCACCGAGACCTCGCAGCCAGGAACGTGCTCGTTACCGACGATAATGTGATGAAAATTGCAGATTTTGGCTTAGCCAGAGACATTCACAATATAGACTACTACAAGAAGACCACAAATGTGAGTAGCAGACTGTATATGGATGTGAGCACTGTGACAATAAGTAAACATTTTGGGGAAGATTTATCAAAACTGATGTAAAGGAAAACAGGCTTAGTTGCCCAAAGCAACCAATTAGATTCCACCTTTAATTTTCCAAAGGAGCTCTGAAAAATGAAAGGTGGATTCTGATTGGTTGCTATGGACAACTAAACCAGTTTTCCTTTACAACAGTTTTAATACATCTCCCCCATTGTGTACAGAATATGCTGACACTGTGGGGCAGTTGTTGCCCATAGTAACCAATCACAACACAGGTTTCATTTTTCGAGAGTTCTATACAAAATGAAAGCTGTGCTGTGATTGGTTGCTATGGGCAACAGACAATAGGCCGTAATGGTTGGTGAAGGCCTGACCACTGAGATCCCCTGCTAACACAGAGAATGAAGTGAATGGTGTCCCTTCTTAAAAGGGTTATCCTACAAAAATGATCAACCATTTACAGGATATTGGATCGCAGGGGTTGGATCCCTACGATCCTGAGAATGAGAGTGCCCACAAGTCAACTCCCCGAATAGAGTGGTAGTCATAGTTGTCAACAGTCCCTAATTTGCAGGGAATGCCCCTAATTTTCAGGGACAGACTGAAAATGGGTGAGGGTTATATAAGCCCCACCCATTCATGGGCGTTCCTGGTGGCCTACATTGCTTTAAATTAACCAACCACATTGTTGGTAGGTATGGGTAGTTCTCATGTGGTCTTCACTCACTTCTTTAGGACTGTTGGCGCACTGTCTACGTCAGTCCCATAGAACTTAATGGATCGCCACCAGTGCTACTGCTCCATTTAGACCCGAGGACCACTCAGTCTTGGGATTGCAGGGGTCCCCAGCGGTTGTTGGATCCCCTTTGATCCGATATTTATCCCCTATCCTCCAGATAGGGGATCAATAACTTTCGTTTTGATAACCCCTTTGGGCCCCTTCAATCTAAGCCCCAGCAGTGGTCTCCTCCCCACCATGTCCTGGCGATCTGCCATCACTTTCAATAGCGGGAAAGCTGAGTGTCCATTAGTAGGACTGCTAAATGACTAACCTCTCTAGTTACAGCTATCCGCCAGGTAAGCTGCCAGATAACGAGACACGTCGTCCATTTGGTGGACGTCATAAGCCATATTGGTGGTCACCCATCTTTGCTAGTAGCTACGATAAAATTGTTAACCCTTTCTGAGCAAGTGCGTGTATTGGCTGGGTGACATGGTCACTAGACCCCTGGTAGACGGGGGTATGGCATTCTCGTAAGGGATGACTGGAGACATAATGGATAATCCTCATACAGGATGTTGTGAGGTCTCCGCTTTTCTTTCCACTGAGCGCTTCGGCCGGGACACAGCTGTGGTCAGCAGTCACCAGTGAAGGGTTTAGATAGAGGATTAGGGGGGGCGATGGGATGGTGCCAGGGCGGCTGCTCCAATGTGCTGATGGTACAGTCTGTTTTTTTGTCTTTCCGATTACAGGGTCGGCTGCCTGTGAAATGGATGGCTCCGGAAGCATTGTTTGACCGTGTCTACACCCACCAGAGCGATGTGTAAGGATTAACATTTCCTCTTCTGCTCATATAAGCACATTGCAATGGAATCAACGCTGATGTCATCTTCATTAAAAGTATACAATGGCGCTCGGAGGTTTTACACAGAAAAAAATTCTGCATAAAGAGCCAATTCTGCCCCCCCCCCCTTTCAAATTATAGCTTGTGACGTATTCCAGAGCTGCATTCACAATTCTGCAGGATCTCTCGGTATCCGCTGCTGCTTCAGTGTCTGCACAGAGAGTCTGCAAGTGTCCTACAAAGCCGTGCTCGGAGGTCAGATAGGCTTGTGCATGTCAACAACGTGGCGACAGACTCCAGTAGCAACCAGCAGAATTAGGAATACAGCTCTGCCATAGACCCATATGTGGATGGCTTCTTCGGTGTTTTTGGATACAATCCAGCGCCGCTGCACCTATTTCCCCCGCGGGGCTTCGTTTTCCTAGCTGTTCGCATGCTATTTACTAATGAGATTACTGATTGGCTCCACTGCTTATGTGTGGTGTATGGGCACATCATGACTGCAGTGGGGAGGAATGGAAGGGGTTCCAATACAAGTAGGCAGGGACCACAGAAGTACCATCATGCAGAACAAAATACTGTCACAACGGAACCAGATACCGCAGTGCAACACAAAATACTGCAAACCCTGCTGCAGTATTGAACTATATGCTGTCCTGAGGACTTGAATTCAGGAGAGCGGCTGCCCGCATAAGTACCTGATGCTCCTAGCATTGCTATGTACCCTATAAGAAGGGCTTGGGCGGCCCCCTGGACATGGGTTCACCGGGAAATTTCCCTGTAGAGTCTATGACCAGTCCGCCCCTGATGACATATGAGCCCTTACGTCATCCAGCATAAGGGCTGCCCTGTTAATATTCATGATCTATGAGCAAAATCACAAATGTCTCCTTGAAGGAGAAGTAATGGTCAGAATAAGGCACAGGAGCTGCTCTCATCCCGGTAGTTGTAGGCAACAGGTTAGCATCGCTTTGCTCCGTTCATGCCCTGCAGCGCTCTATTCCAGCAAGGCCAGTTTGTGCATGAATAATTTGATTTGTTCCATTCATCGGCCTCAGTGGAAATCTTTACAAAAGGGTTGGGGGAGGGTAATGGATGAGCTGTCATTGGTGTGATTAAATGCTCGTTTTAGTTTTAGACGTGGTGCCCGGCATTTCTTTTTTTTTTTTTTTTTTTGCAAATGAGCGGGATCAGCAGAGAGATCTCCAACTAAACAAGTAAAATGGCCCAGGCAATTAGTTCTACTAGAGTTATCTGTGCATGGTTGCACATGAATGCCCTACACCCTTCTCCCCAAGAATGAATTCTGCTGGAGAAACCCTTGTGAATATTAATTTTTTTTCTATGTTTTTTTCTTTTTCTTCCCCCAGATGGTCATTTGGAGTGCTTCTCTGGGAGATCTTTACTTTGGGGGGCTCTCCATACCCTGGGATCCCAGTTGAGGAACTGTTTAAGCTCTTAAAAGAAGGCCATCGAATGGACAAGCCAGCCAATTGCACACACGAGCTGTAAGTCCCAGGACTGATGTCTTCATCCACTGTCTTACTTCATAGGCATTGTGTAACAATTCGGGATGATGGAACCAAGGGCGTGTGTACCATAGAGACAAGCACAGTGGCTGCTTTAGGCCCCCAGCATAAAGAGGCCCATTCCAAGTTGGTCCCTTGCCCTGTTGCCTCTGGATTAGTAATGTTGGGAAGAAATTGGAATCATGAACATGGGAAGGGGCATCGGGACATTCCTGCCCTTAACGGTTAGGAATGTGGTGGTGTCAAGCAGCTGCTGAAAGGAGCTTAATTTTTATCTTTGCTATCCCTCACGCCATCCTTTATTTACTCCACTTGAGTTGTACATAGAGGACAGGATAAGACTAACAGTGATGGGTCTCCTATACTGGTAGCTATGGTAGATGTATCCAATTGAGACAGTGGTAGCTTACATGAGCAGCAAGAGTGAAAGCGGACACTGAAAAATTGTCCCCATAGCGTTGATTTGCCTGAATGATTATCCTCTTCCATTTAAAGAGGACTTAGAGATTGATGACCTACCCTCAGGTTAGGTCATAAGTATCAGATCAGTGGGGGTGCAACACATGACAGTGACACCCAAAGCGATCAGCTGTTTTAGCAGCCGCCAGAGACAAAAACAGAAGTCTTCACCCAGTTTGTACTTTCCGGTGCCAGCCTACTAGAGCTCAGCTCCCATTCAGTTAGATTAGGAGTAGAGCTGCAGTATGGGCACTACACAGTGGGATGGAGCCTTCTGTATCCAGCTTCGTCCACTGTATAGTTTCCAGCATCAGTCAAAACATATGGTCGGTGGGGGGGCGGGGTGTCAGACTATCCTATTCTGAGGGTTGGTCATCAATATCTAAATCCAGGAGAACCCCTTTAACAACTCAACTCTAACAATAAGACAGAGCTCAATACAAGCACCAACACAAGGGACAAAGGGCAGAGTAGATGTCTACTAGCATTCTTTGAGTGGATGGACCTTATTGGTCGTGGTCTTGACTGGTCACTACTTTTTGGATAATATATGTTCTCTTGTTCTCAGCTACATGATCATGAGAGAGTGCTGGCATGCTGTCCCATCACAAAGGCCGACATTCAAGCAGCTTGTTGAAGACCTTGACCGCGCTCTTACTGTCACATCTACTGATGTAAGTCTTTTCATACCACACGTATGTGTGTAATGTTATAGGTTACCTTTAGAGTATAGCTTCATTATTGTAACCCATTCACAATCAGGTTCCATTACTAAGGTGTGCCATTCATTTGTAGACAGTAGACTATCCTTATGATCATCCTTGGTTAATTTGGAGTGTATATCTACACTGGGGTGCCATCCTTTTAAAGGGTAGTGCGCTTTGGACAGCCCCTAGTTGGATTGGTCTTCCAACAATAGGTTGATTGTGGGCTATGCTAGGAACCCCACCAAATAGATGTCATCTGTGGAGGAAACCGTGCCCCCCAGGAGAAATTAAGCATTACACCTTGTGTAATTACACCATTGAAATCAACGGACTACTTTTTTAATACACGGACATGCCAGGTCCACTAGAACGAGAGTTGGTCTTTGTATCTACTCTGACAGCTCTTTAATATCCTGTTTCAAAATGGATTTTGTGAACTAGACAACCTATTTAAATATACACATTCGATTGGTCTAGGATTTTATTGCTGAAGTTGGTCTTTAGATCCCCTCATTGAGTTGTCGGAGTCTAACGATCAATGTTTCCTTGTGGGGAACAACACACTACTGTACAGTGTATGTACCCAGCACCGATCCTACGACTTGCATTACACTACCACAACATGACTACCGTAGTTCATTGCTGTCTGTAAAAATTCTACAGTTTGTTCGGAGGTATGCTGCAAGCCCCCATCGTAGAATTCCCCCAGCCCCCGTTACACAAAGACCCTCTGTCCGCTGACTGGGACACCTTGTTTCCTTAGTCGTAATTGAAGCAATTTGTGCGAATGAATGACGTGACTTTAAAATCTGCACTGTGCATTACTCTGTCAGAACGATTAGCTCCGATTGATCACTCTGCTCTTAAGGCTTTCTATGAAAAATCACACATTACCAAAGATTTAGTTGTCTGATGTGAGGATGAACTAAATAGTAGCTACAAACATTTATTATATTATTATTATTTTAAATTATTACTATTTTATGTTGTATTTTATTTTTATCATATTTATTGTATTATATTATTTTTTCCATATTATATTTATTTTAAAATTAATATTTATTTTAAAATTATATTTTATTAATGTTTATTTTACATTGTTATATTTTATTTATTTTACTTGGTATTAGTATAATCAATTTATGTTATATTTTTATCGTTTTTGCATCATTAGATTTTACTTTATTTTACTTTATTTGTATTAGTTTTATCATTTTTCAATACAATTTTATCATTTTTCCATTATTATATTACTTTTATTTTATTATGTTTATTTTACTTTGTATTAGTTTTAGCATATTATTTTTATGATTACATATAATCAGCAATAACCCACTGCCCCCAAGTGGCCAAACGAATAGAATCAGAAGAATTTTATTTTATTTTTTTCTATTTTTGGATGTTATTGAATATCGTAATTTACCTTTTTTTATATTTCAGGAGTACCTCGACCTCTCTGTGCCATTTGAACAGTATTCACCAGCGTGCCAGGATAGTCACAGCACTTGCTCATCAGGAGACGACTCAGTCTTTGCACATGATATTCTTCCAGATGAGGTCTGTCTTCCTAAGCACCAGCAATATAACTGCATCATCAGAACATGACTTTTTAAGCCAGACACCCAGGAGGAATGTAGACTAGTGGCATACGGACAGAAGTGCCCAGTCGTTACAAGGAATTTTTTTTCTTTGAGCCGTATAAAGTACTTGCTGTATACAAAGTCATGAAGCACTGTTTGGCCTGAAGGAACTTATCACGTGCCAAGATATAGAGAAGACGAAAAGAGAAATATATTAGAATTTATATATTTGAAAAGGAGAATGTTAACACTAGGGATCCTTGTGCTGTGACCCTCCTAGTGACCGAAGATAAGCAACCAATCTGTGCCTGTGATGCTAGAAGAGAATCCAGAAAATCAGAACACACTCCAAACTAAACTGCTTGTTTTTTATTTTTTTATATTTTTTTCATGCAATATAATGAATGTTTTTGGGGCACAACTCAAACACTGTTCTGCTTTTGGGTATCTGAGTATTAATACAACTTTTTAAGCACTCATATATTCTATCTACTTCCTTTTTTCTATATTTTTGGGGAAGAAAGGGATGGAAACTGAGCTCTTATCTATAAGCTCACCCCAATTAAGGCGCTCTCTCCCCAAGGAGAGATAGTAAACACCC
>JAKVIS010002696.1:0-21212 GCA_033119425.1 Bufotes viridis | reverse complement strand
AGGGATGGGCGATATGCCAGAGGTGATTCTCTCTGCCGACCATTTGATGGGGATCGGGGAGGGATAGGGAGGGTTTTGGCTGTCTCGGTGGATCTTTTATATTGAGTATGGGATGAATAGATTTGTTTTATCAACCGGGAGGTAGTCATGAATAAGATCTTAACATGGAATATGAGGAGTCTGGGAGATAAAACCAAAAGGGTTATAACCTTTGATACAATTGTCAGACACCTCCGAGCAATTGTGGGTTTGATGGAGACACATATCACGCATGAGAAAATTAATATATCGAAGAGGAAATGGGCGAAATTTGATTACCATTCATGCATCTCCGCACATTCACGTGGGGTAAGCGTGTTTATACATAGGGATGTAGACTACCTCCCACTTGATTAAAGAATCGATAAAGAGGGTAGGTTTATATTTCTTCACTGTCAATGGAATGGTGTAGTCTGTATTCTAGCTTTTGTGTATATACCCTCGCCATTTTCTCTATATGTTATATCTCGACTGGTAGACTTTATTGGCTCAAGAAAAAAAATGTCCGGTGTTAATAATGGGAGATTTTAACAATGTCATGGATATTAAGAAAGATAGAGTTTTGGGGGGCGTGGTCTGACCGAGCATGTAAGCGGACATGTGGTGCTGAACTCCGGGCACAGTCTCCTAAATTTGATCCTTAAAACCCCTCCACTCAGCAGACCAACGCGCTGTACCTACTTGGGACTCTCTTCCATCGTGATCCGCCACCCGCTGATAGTAAAATGAGGCGCCAGAAGCCCAGGGAGTAGGAGGGAGAAGGAGAGAAAGGATGGCGGCCTCGTCACCCCGCTGAAGCAAGATGGCGCCGCTCAAGCCCCCTAGGTAACTGATGTAGCGGCGCACATGAAAAAGTATGCCCGCTCCTCATCTCCTCCAGCGAATGAACTGGGCCTAGATGATAAGAGTGCTGGAGAGCCGCGGGGATCTGCTGGCAGTGAACAACCCAGTTCATTAATGGGACTGGAAAAGATCAGTACACTAATGGCCGGTGAGTCCGGCACGGGGACAGAACTCACCATTAGAGATGTATTGGCTGCTGTGGTGCAATGTAATGCTGCACTTACTTCTCTGAATACCCACATGAGGGGCCTTAAAGAGGACATTTTACTCATCAGACAGGATATGAGACAAGTGAAGGAGCGTGTGGGGGAAATGGAGGGCAGAATCAGCGCTATGGAAGATCAAATTCCGCCAGTAAAAAGAGACTTACAGCAGGTCATACATAATGTCACACTGTTTATATCCAAATCCGACGATATGGAGAACAGGCTAAGGCGCAATAATGTTTGTATAATTGGCATGCCTGAACGTGCTGAAGGAACTGACGTTGTGACGGTTATTGAAAAGTGGCTGACTGAAAAAATTGGGAAAGAAAAGCTGTCCCCCCTTTTTGCAGTTGAGAGGGCTCACCGGGTGCTGTTTCGGCCCCCACCACCAGGGGCTCCGCCAAGGCGTTTTTTAATCAAAATTCTGCACTTCAGGGACTGGGATGCTATTTTGAGAGGTGCAAGAGATTGCGCTGATCTTACCATAAATGGAAATAAAATCTCCCTGTTTCCTGACTTTAAACTGTGCAAAAAAGGAGAGCACGATTTCTGGACATCAAGAAGCGTCTGAGGGCATTACAACTACCTTATTCGATGATTTATCCGGCCAGACTGAGAGTGGTTGCAGAGGGAAAGAAGCATATGATCGACAGCCCAGAAGCGGCGTACCAGTGGCTAGACCTACATGAAAAAGATCTACGGGACAACCTCTGACCATGTCCTGAAGCATTCAGAATTGTACTAGCTGGTTCAGTTGTTTATGGACCATAGGAGTCAATCGTAGCTTCTAATATGTGTATCCTTAATACTTGTTTATCACTTTTATATGGTTGGGATATGAGAAGGGTGGGGGAGAGCATTCCCATGTTGAGGCTTTCTGTTAATTCCTTTTAGGCAGGGCCGGATTAACGTAGGGGCGGATGGAGCTGTAGCTCCAGGCCCCTGCCTAAAAATAGGCCCAGCAGCCGGGCTGTTGCAGCCCGCATAGGCCACCTGGAGCTTGGCCCGCAGCCTCACTGAAGTCGGCTGGTGGCCGCCCGCCTGTGTCACTTTAAGATATTCAGACGCGTCATGCATGACGTGCCTGTTAGGCCTGCCCCCTACGCTCCCCCATCCCCCCTCCCCCGGACTCCACAGAGGAGCGATAGCAGAGAGTGGCACTCTGCACCGCTACTGGCTGGCCTCTACTGCCTCACCGCTGCGCGTCTCCTCCTCTCAGGACTGCTGCCAGAGGTATTCACAGAAAGTTTGTGTGTGAACAGACTGGGGGTGGTGGGGAGATCATGGATGGGAAAACCAGTATGTGACCTGATGGGGACTGGGGGCAGGAAGGTGAACTTGGGGAGTTGAGCATGTCACCAGATTGGGGTCTGGGGAGGAGGGGGAAGAGGTGAGCTTGGGAGATGGGGAATGAGCATATGGCCAGATTTGCGGTGTGGGGAGGAAGGTGAGCTTGGGGAGATGGGGAACTAGCATGTGACCAGATTGGGATTGAGGCCGGATTGTGAGCTTCGGAGATGGGGGAATGAGCACTGTGACCAGATTGAGGGAGGGGGGTTTGGTGAGCCTGAACAAGATTGCTGGGGGATAGGGGGCTTGTTATGAAGGGAAACCAGCTTTCTGACTACTGTGGGGATTGGGGAAGGAGTGATGAGCCTAAAAATGATTTCTGGGGGAATGGGGAACAAGATAACTGACTTCTCTGGGGAGTGTGGTGGGGATAGTGTCGGAATGTGATTAGTCTGTGGGGGGTGAGATCTAAGTTTGATTGGTGCAGCTCTGTGTGGGTCACCAATATATGGGGTACCAATGTATGTCGGACAGTGGTGGGGAGGGCAGCCCTCAGTCACTTAAAATGAGCAAGGGCTGCTCTTCCCACTGTAGCCCCACTATACGGTTGGTGGGAGGAGGGTCCCCATATACTGGTCCCTTAGGAGGATTCCGAGGAGCAGTGACGATCTTTACAATTTTTTTCAGAAAAGTTGTAAACTTCTTTAAGCCGTGCAGGTCAGGCAGTATTGTTGAAATATTTGGGACATAGCTAGTAAATATACGAAAATGGCGCACAGGGTATTTAGGCAATAGAACGGGGTGCTCTCAGAGAGGTGATATCACCCAACACCTCAGTAGTAAAGTAAATTGATATAAAAGATCTGGGCACTCCACTGATATAGGGAATAAAATTAATTATTTATTAAAATGAAGCAGATCCAATAGTGACATTACAATGTGCAAAAGTGCTGGATACCCACAATTCAACTAAAATACTGAAAAAAGTGTCAATGCAACAAAGTGCATGTAGTGCAAAAAGTGCAATTAATCAATTAGAATAATAAACAATCGTGCCCACACTGTATAAACTTATATTCCATATATACTCATGTAGCCTCCAGTAAATGACCGAATAAAGTGCATGAACAATAGCAGCAGTGTTCCTACAATAAGATCTCAATAGCAGCAATATTTTTCAGTACGATATAGGTGCCACAAAAGCAATTTTACTTCAATCAAATATTTAGCTAGTTCAGCGATAACGCACACAATATATTACTGTAGTAGAGTCCAACAGTCTTTGGTGCGTTTTATAAATGCAGCAATCCCAAATGTGTGTCTACAGCCTCCACACAAAGCGACAGGAGACAATGCTCCCCTCTGGCGCACTACAAGTGCCTTTAGCGTCTGGAGCTGAGTGCAGCAGCGGCGTCCCGCTGTGTAATTACTTCAGCGGCGTCCCGCTGGAATAGTTAGTGACATGTGTCTCGCTACTACCGCGATTAAAAGACAATCTCGTCATCATCGTCTTCGTGAAACCCTTTTAATATCCGGGTTCACATGGGTCTATGACCTCCGCGCGATGTCCCACAATGAAGTATCGCACAGTGCTGTAGAAATGCCGGTGTAGACTAGGCTATAGAGAGGGTCCTGACCATACACGTTGACACAGTGACACACTGCTGCTATTGTTCATGCACTTTATTCGGTCATTTACTGGAGGCTACATGAGTATATATGGAATATAAGTTTATACAGTGTGGGCACGATTGTTTATTATTCTAATTGATTAATTGCACTTTTTGCACTACATGCACTTTGTTGCATTGACACTTTTTTCAGTATTTTAGTTGAATTGTGGGTATCCAGCACTTTTGCACATTGTAATGTCACTATTGGATCTGCTTCATTTTAATAAATAATTAATTTTATTCCCCTATATCAGTGGAGTGCCCAGATCTTTTATATCAATTTACATAGCTAGTAAATACCTGGTTTATGTCACATACTTGTGTTATATTACCTTCCTGTACGGCTCAGCACACCGAGAGCTTCAGCTTAGATTTTTTAATTTTTTTTTGCATACCTTTATAAATGTTGTTCTTGCCTTAATGTCACTAAACAAAAAAAACTAAAAATATTTATGGGGGCCCAGTGCGTAACAACTGTGGCTGGGGGCGTGCTATCCTCCTGGGCTGCAACACTTCTGCCTTGTGAGTTCATGCCTGCACCTTCTTTGACACACACACATCCCGTATGCGCTGTGAATGGGGATTGCGGTGCATGTACAGTCTCAGGTTCCTACAGACTCCACATTTGTGTACCGCAATCCCCATTCACCCATTCATGGCACATGCGCAGGATCTCAACACGTCGCTGTCAAGTGAACCGTTGGTGTCAACCAAAGGAGCGGGCATGATTTCACATGGGAGAGGTGTTACGGTCTGAAGGGCACAGAGGACCCCCTACCCACACCTCTTTTGACACTCTGGGCCCCCATAAGTGTTTTACTTAAAAAAATAAAGGCTAAAGAACAGATTCTATAAAAGGTATGCAAGGTATTGATACATCAACATCTATTCAGCTATGCTGGTAATTTCATATGCATAAAAGATATGACAGATTTGTGTTATTAAAAATTGCTCTGCGTTGCGTTTTCATTTTCTATAAAAAGGCCCTCTATAAAAAGGCCCATTAAAATCTTCAGCACCAGGCCCATGATGCTCTTAATCCGGCCCTGCTTTTAGGGTGAGCTGCTGCAAGATGTGGAGGGTTAAAAGAATATGGTCCGCCCGGACCACGGGCCTAGTATGCATCTGAAACAGAATCTTAGTTACTTTTGGGTTTATGTTTCATTGCTGGTTCAGGTAATTTTTAAACCCCAGTTCCTCTTTTGTGAAAGAGGTATGTCACCTTTCTGTTTTTGCTTTTGTGGGGGGGAAGGGAGGGATGGGGGGATGTTTGTGACAAGGCACATATGTTATTCTGGATTAAGACATGGCTTATTTATGGCTGATAGCGGCAGGCAGGTACACTTACGAAACTGGTTTGATGATGGGTACCCTTAAAATCGTAGCTTGGAATGTAAGGGAAATGGGTCAAGTTTCTAAACGTCAAGCTGTATTCCACGCTCTACAGTTGTATTAACCTGTGATTCTTTGTTTATCTGAGACACATGTTACTCCAGATATAACGCACTTGATGCATAGAGCTTGGATGGCACATGAATTCCACTCCTCTTACTCCACACATGCACGTGGAGTCAGTGTATTGGTTCATAGGTCTATTCCCTTCATTGCCAGAGGAAAATGTATTGATAGTGAGGGACAGTTTGTATGCCTGAACTGTACCATCTATCAAACTAGGCTAATCTTCGTTGCAATATATATTCCTCAACTATATAATAGTGAATGTATAAAGAAAGTGTTTACATTTACAGGAAAGTTTCCCAATGTACCGACTCTCATTGTAGGAGACTTTAATATGTATATGGATAAATCTATCGATAAGTTCCATCTGGAAAATGTTTGTCTAGATTCCTCGTCGACCTCATTGGCTAGAATGATAAAGGAGATTGATCTTTGTGAAATTTGGAGGGTTACACATCCAGAGGAAAAACAATACTCGTGCTACTCCTCGTCACACAACTCATTGTCTAGGATAGATATGGCTTTGGGATCGGTATCCCTATTACATGTGGTCCAGGAGATCTCTTATCTCCCACGCAGTATTTCAGACCACTCCCCACTTTTGCTACATCTACAATTAGGAACTATGGGACAAAATGTAAGGTAGATTTGTCAGCTTAATCCATTTTGGCTCCAATTAATAGATACGGGTACTGCTGTATCCCAAGAGTTGGTGTCACGACACGGGAAGTAGGGAGGAAGTGCACCCACCTGACTGCCACCCCAACCCTGTCCCTGCCTACTTGCACTACCCGCCCTAGGCGATGGGGCGCAACTGGGCGGCGGTCCCTAACTTGCGTAAGTGCAAAGCAGAGAGGACAGGAAGGAGACAGAGAGCGGAGACAAGGGAAGATGCTCCCGCAGGAAGCGGACGGGAAGAGAGGAGCAAATACAGGCGAAATCTCCCACAAGGGAAGACAACAGGAGGTCAAACGAGCAGAGGTCAGTCCGAGAGGTCGCATCAAAAACCAAGAGACAGAGGCAAGAGACAAATCCAATAACGAGCCGAGGTCAAATCCAGGAGGTAGTGAAATTACAAGGAGCAGGCGGTAGATAGGCGGTAGATAGGTCAGGGGACGGTCACTGGTCAATTCCAAAGGTCAAACACAAGCAAGAAAATATGGACACAGCCTGAGTGAGTAATTACAGGCAACCTGTGGTCAGCAGGCTGCCTGTTAATATAGTGGAGGAAAGGGATCATATGACCTGGCCAGCGTCACATGACCCCCTCTCCCTGCTACTAGCCGAGCGCTGAGTGCTCAGCTCAGCGCTCAGCCCTACTTGGTTCCCATGGCAACGGAGAACGCCAGTCGCCCCTGCAGGAGGAGCGCGTCGCCATGACAACGGAGACACCGGGCAGCCCCTGGCGTCCCTCCTGCAGTGATATCAGGGGCCGGCGGCGGCGCGGGAGAGCAGAAGCCCGCCGCCCAACTCCCGTGACAGTTGGGGGAATTTTGCCAATCCAATGTAGGGTCCACTAATTCATGAATTGTATGGGATGCGATGAAGGCGTTTATCCGAAGTGTATATATTAAATGTATTAGAATAATAGCATAAGACTAAAAGTAGGGCCCTCACGAAGGAACTTTCCAATAGGGTTGTGAGTACTGAAGCCAGCTCTATAGCTAATCCATCACAGGCGAACACCGCTAATTGGAAAGAGGCCCAAGTACTGTTCAAAGAACACTTGATAGAAAAAGCTAGGGATAAACAGTTTTTCCAAAAACAGAAATATTTTGTGGAAGGTGAAAGCTCAGGGCATCTACTAGCCACAATTATTAAAACACAAGTAGGCCCCTCTAGTATAACTTCGATAAGGGGGGAGCAGGGTATCCTAGTTACAGGGGATAAGGATATACTAGACGTTTTTCATGCCCATTTCAGGGAAGTATACAGTTCTAGACTGTCCACCAGTGAGATGGAAAGAGAAAATTACTTGAAGGATATCTCAATGCCCAGGTTGTCTGAAGAGCACCAGGGGCTTCTGGATGGGGACATTCAAATGTAGGAACTAGAAACGGCACTTAGAACTTTCCCTAATGAGAAGGCACCTGGGGGGATGGCCACTTGGGGAATTTTATAAAAAACATCAAGAAATGCTGCTTCCACACCTCCTGGAGGTATATTAGGATTCCTACAGGAAGGGTATGCTGCCCAACTCAATGAGAGAGGTGATTGTGGTAGTGTTGCCGAAACCAGCAAAAGATCTTACTCAGGTAGACTCATATAGACCTATATCCTTGCTGACAGCAGACATTAAGATTTCAGCCAAAGTACTGGCCAATAGGTTGTTGACGGTTATTCAGACCATTATCCACGAAGATCAGTCGGGTTTCATGCCTGGAAAATCTACTTCCCTGAATTTCAGACGATTGTTTCTCAATCTCCAACTGGACGGTGGGGAGGTGGGGGGGTGTAGGGCATTTGACAGCGTCGAGTGGGAATACTTATTGGAGGTCCTAGAAAAAAGGGGGGTTGGCCCGGTATTCATAAAATGGGTGCAGTTATTATATAATCAACCCGCTGCTAAACTTAAATATAATAAATAGATAAATAGAAGACTTTCTCCGGCATTGGAAAGGGGGATGAGGCAAGGCTGTCCATTGTCCCCCCTTCTATTTGCTATTGCTATTGAACCACTGGCTTGCGTACTCAGAGCTACACCGGAGATTCGGGGCTTTAAACAGGGTGCTGTGGAGGAGCGTGTTTCACTATATGCGGATGACATGCTGCTCGTAGGTGACATGGCTGTTTCCATTGATCCTATTATAGCAATCATATCTGAGTTTGGCAGACAGCCGGGGCTGCTTATTAATTGGAATAAATCGGTAATACTCCCACTGACCCCAGTACCAGATAACCTATGCCTCAACTACACTAAACTTAAGGTTGTATCATCGTTTAAATATTTGGGGATTGAAATCTCAACTGACCCATACATACCAGATAACTTTGTGCCATTACTCGTTAAGTTTAAAAGTAGTGTTGCATCATGGCACAAACTGCCCATCTCTGTAGTAGGTAGAGGAAACCTGATAAAAATGGTTCTGATGCCGCAACTTCTATACATTCTCCATAATTCACCAATATGGATACCTTTGCATTGTTTTTATAAAGTACAGCACATTTTTTGGTCCCTAGTGTGGAAAAATAAATGGAGCAAAATGAAATATGAAGCTCTGCAAAGAGGTAAAAATGCGGGGTGCCTGGCATTACCTAATCCCCTATTGTACTTTTTGCCAGCCCAACTTCAGCATTTTAAAGGTTGGGGTATGTATGGGAATGAGAGGAGTGGTGGTAGGTTGGAGGTGTGGGCAACGGGATGATGTGGAGAGAGAAGTGAAATCTGACATAAGATCGGCTCCGATTATAAGGCTTATGAAGATGGTTTGGGTAAAAGCTAGAGAGGTTCCAGGAATCTCAGGGCTTCTGGATATTTCTCCTATCTGGAGTAATTCCGCCCTACCAGAAGTCTCCCGACTGGAGGGATTCTCCCACTGGGAAAAAGCAGGAATCTGGAGCATCGGACAGATATATTCCCAGGGTCTGTAAAAACAGTTTCAAGAGTTCTGGGTTCTATCTCCCACATACTCAATTCTTTAAATACCTACAGCTGCGACATGTGCTGGAAACACGGTTTAAACTGTCTCCCCTGCATTATGTAACTAATCATACATTAAAACTTATAGTGGAGAAGGGACCAGTAAGGGGAGCTATTTCTAAAGTATACCTCTCCTTACATGAGGAATTTCTGAAGAAATATCTGATGCCCAGTGGGAAGATACGCTAGCACTAACTCCAGATCTATCCCTTGGTGAAGCTGCTAGATTATCTCAACTGTTTATGGTACATAGGGTGTATAGGTCTCCACTGTTTCTATTTCAGATTGGATGTAGGGATGACTCCTGCTGTCCCAAATGTGGGGAAACAGAGGCTAATTTATTCCATATGCTATGGAGCTGTAATACTCTGGGAACATACTGGTCTGGCGTCATACAACTGGTCAATAAAATGTATAGTCCCAACCCTAAAATGTGTTTGTAAGGTATATTTGATTCAGACAATCTTCAACCACCAGTTATTACTGGGATAAACAGAATTTTGTATCAGGCACTTAAAACAATAGCATCAAGATGGATTCAGCCGATCCCTCCAGTGATTACGGAATTTATAGCTAGACTAAATGTGGTTGTTAGATTGGAGAGGGGATCTATCTCAAGCGTAACTCTCTCTCCAAATTTGAGGCTATATGGGGCCATTGGATAGTTAATTCCAGGGTGTGCAGTCCATGGTTAGCTCTTCATAGCAGGATCAATGTATGTTAATGAGTCATTGGTGCAAGCTGTATGGGGAGTGGCATAGGTGGGGAATTGTCATAGTTTGGACTTGCACCTGCACTTTATGCAAACACTTTTTGACAACAAGTATGTCACATTGAACCTGTCATAGACCAGGATGATTGGAAATATATGCTCATATGGTGCAAATTGTTGAATTCTACTTTGTCTCAATAAAAATTATCTGATTTAAAAAAGAAAGATAGATTTTCAGTTATTTCAAATCAAAAATATGATAAAGAACAACAGACATTGTTGAAAAGAGTCTGCCAGGAGCAAGCACTAACAGATGTGTGGAGGTATATATACTGTATGATGAGAAGAAAGTCTTTTCATGTTTTAGTCGTGCGAACACGATAATGTCTAGAATAGATTTAGCCTTAGCTAGTGGATTAGTGGATTTTTTGGACAGGATCTCCAGTATGAAGTACGAAATACATAGTGTCTCAGACCATTCCCCGGTCTTGGTAGCATTAAAAATAATCATTATTTAAAAAAGGGAAAGGATTTCAATTAAATTCAACCAATGTAGATTTAAACGGAGACTTAGATTGCATAAAGGAAGAAATTAAGGAGTTCTGGCGGGTAAATATTGCCTCTACCCACATATGTTATGTATGGGACGCATTCAAAGCGTATCTCCGAGGGATGTTTATTGGTAAGATTAAGGGAACTAAATCAAAGTATGCTAAAAAAGGAAATTGCTTTGTTTGTTGTTTCTTGTGAGTTTCTTGTATCTTATACCCTTCCCGCCGTGACATTATAACCCGCCAGCCATAATAATACCTAGACTGCCATTTTTCCGCTGCTAGGAGATGGAGTCAGTTGATGCGTTAGTGGATCGTATGCAGGGATTATTCCTGGAGGTTGCTGATCTGGACAATTCAGTCGCACGTTGTCAGAATGCTCTGGCATTAGGTGCTATTGGAGGAGGTAAAATTTATAGGGAACCTAGACTCGCTCTTCCTGATAGATTTTCAGGGGGTGTGGATGACTTTATCCACTTTAGAGAGTCATGCAGGCTGTAATTTCAGTTGCGGCCGTCTTCATCTGGCGATAAAAGTCATAGAGTGGGGATAATTATTTCCTTGCTTAAAGGGGACGCTCAATCCTGGGCCTTTTCGCTGCCGACCGGTTCTCTGGCACTTCGGTCGGTGAATTAATTTTTTAAGGCCTTGGGATTGATTTATGATGACCCAGATCGGGTCTCGATGGCGGAATCAAAGTTGCGTAATTTGATTCAAGGAGAACATACTGCAGAGGTGTACTGCGCTGAGTTTGGGAGATGGGCTACGAAGACTGAGTGGAATGACCCCACACTGCATCTTCAGTTTTGTCAGGGGTTGTCGGAGAGATTGAAAGACGCCTTTGCTTTTCATGAGTATCCAGGTACTGATTTAATTTTGAAGTGTTTATTGACTGTGGTGCTGGAGTAAACCTTATTGATTTAATTTTTCTTCAAAATCTGGGCCTAAGTACATGCACATTAGAGAGAGAGATTCTGGTGTTCCCAATTGATTCTTTCCCTCTTTCTCAGAAGAGTCTCATTCATATTGTTCATAGTATTCGGTTATGGGTGGGTGATTCGCATGTTGAAATATTTTCTTGTTTTGTCATTAAAGACTTGCCCGCTCCTATGGTTCTTGGTTTGCCGTGGTTGATTAAACATAACCCTACTATTGATTGGCAGGCAAGACAGATCATTGGTTGGAGTGAATTTTGTTTAGACAATTGCATCTATCGCAGGGGTGTCTTCTATGATTTTACCTCAGTATCTCTGAGATTTTGCAGATGTCTTTTCGAAGGGTGGGACTCAGGGGTTGCCTCCTTATTGCGAATATGATTGTCCTGTTAATCTCATCCCAGGGGCCAAGTTGCCAAAGTCTCGGCTGTACAATCTTTCTCAACCCGAAAGAGAGGTCATGTGGAAGTACATTGCCGATAGTTTGGCAAAGGGTCATATTAGGCCCTCAAAGTCTCCGGTCCCAGTTGGTTTTTTCTTTGTGAAGAAAAAGATTGGATCGCTTAGACCTTGCTTGGATTTTCGAGAATTAATTCTCATTACGGTCCATGATCCGTATCCTCTTTCTTTGATTTCTGACCTTTTTGATCAAATGGTTGCAGCCAAGATTTTCTCCAAGTTAGATTTAAGAGGGGCCTACAATCTGATCAGAATCAAGGAGGGGGATGAGTGGAAAACGGCCTTCAACACGCACGAGGGTCATTTCGAAAATCTGGTTACAGGGACGTGCACAGACATTTTGAAGGGCAGGGGCTTAAATAAAAAAAAAGGGCACTTGTCACGTGATGTAGCAGACGTGCATCACGCACGTGTGCTACCCAGGCAGCCCCTGCGCTAGCCTTAAAGGACCCGGTCACCCTAACCCTGCACTGTTGAATCAATTGTATCGGTGAATAAATTGCGCTGCTGGCGGCGGGATGGACCACATACCTCTTAAATCCAGTGACATCTCCTGTCATGTAGACCTTCTCTTTCCTCTTCTCCTCCGTTTGACCCAGACCGCCATGGCAAATTCTTTCAGCCACATCTCGTCTCTACAGAGTTTGTAACAAGGACACGTTCGATTTCTCAGTTTTTCCATCAACCTCCCCATCCTGGTGTCCCCACAGTGTCATCCTGCTGTCACCCCCAATACTGTGCCCATGTGCTCCCCAATGTCCCAGGTACTATACTGCTGAAAAAATAGTGACCCCAGTAGACATAATCGGGGTCATTTATCAAACTGGTGTAAAAGAGAAGTGGATTTCCAAAAGAGCTATCAAAAATGAATGGTGGAATCTGATTGGCTGCTATGGGCGACTAAGTCAGGTCTACTTTACACCAGTTTGATAAATTACCCCAAAGGTCCCTATAGTGTCCACTGCAGTTATAATGTCCCCTAGATTGCCCCCAGCAATAATAATACCCTATATTGTGCTCAAGGTAATAATGCCTGTATAGTGTCCCCAAAAATAATGTCCCCTAACAGAAACGCCCCCATACTGCCCCCATATAGTAATTTCCCCCCACATAGTAATTACCCCATAGCAATTTGCCCCCCCACAGTGTTTGCCCCCACATATTAATTTTCCCCCACACTGCCCCCACACAGTAATTTGCCCCACATAGTAACCACCCCATAGTAATTTGCCCCCACACAGTAATTGCCCCCACATAGTAATTTGCCCCCACATAGTAATTTTCCCCCACATAGTAATTGCCCCCACACTGCCCCTACATAGTAATCACCCCATAGTAATTTTCCGCCACACTCTGCCCCCATATTGTAATTTCCCACACACTGCCTCCAAATAGTAATTGTACCCCACACTGCCCCCATATAGTAATTTCCCCCACACTGCCCCAATATAGTAATTTCCCCCACACTGCCCCCATATAGTAATTTCCCCCACACTGCCCTATATAGTAATTTCCCCCACACTGCCCCAATATAGTAATTTCCCCCACACTGCCCCAATATAGTAATTTCCCCCACACTGCCCCAATATAGTAATTTCCCCCACACTGCCCCAATATAGTAATTTCCCCACACTGCCCCCATATAGTAATTTCCTCACACTGCCCCCATATAGTAATTTCCCCACACTGCCGCCATATAGTAATTTCCCCACACTGCCGCCATATAGTAATTTCCCCACACTGCCCCCATATAGTAATTTCCCCACACTGCCGCCATATAGTAATTTCCCCACACTGCCGCCATATAGTAATTTCCCCACACTGCCCCCATATAGTAATTTCCCCACACTGCCCCCATATAGTAAGTTCTCTCACACTGCCCCCATATAGTAATTTCCCCCACACTGCCACCATATTGTAATTACTCCCACACTGCCACCATATTGTAATTTCTCCCACACTGCCCCATATAGTAATTTCCCCACACTGCCCCCATATAGTAATTTCTCTCACACTGCCCCCATATAGTAATTTCCCCCACACTGCCCCATATAGTAATTTCCTCCACATTGCCCCCATATAGTAATTTCCCCACACTGCCCCCATATAGTAATTTCCCCCACACTGCCCCCATATAATAATTTCCCCCACACTGCCCTATATAGTAATCTCCCCCACACCGCCCCCATATAGTAATTTCCACCACACTGCCCCATATAGTAATTTCCCCCACACTGCCCCATATAGTAATTTCCCCCACACTGCCCCATATAGTAATTTCCCCCACACTGCCCCATATAGTAATTTCCCCCACACTGCCCCATATAGTAATTTCTCCCACATTGTCCTATATAGTAATCTCCCCCACACTACTCCCACACAGAAATTTCCCCCAAACTGCTCCCAAAAAGTAATTGAGCCCCTGCTGCCTTCACATAGTAATTTGTCCCTACACTGCCCTCACATAGTAATTTGTCCCCACACTGCCCTCACATAGTAATTTGTCTCCCACACTGCCCTCACATAGTAATTTGTCCCCACACTGCCCTCACATAGTAATTTGTCCACACACTGCCCTCACATAGTAATTTGTCCCCCACACTGCCCTCACATAGTAATTTGTCCCCGACACTGCCCTCACATAGTAATTTGTCCCCCACACTGCCCTCACATAATAAGTTGTTCTCCACACTGCCCTAACATAGTGATTTGTCCCCACACTGCCCTCACATAGTGATTTGTCCCCACACTGCCCTCACATAGTAATTTGTCCCCACACTGCCCTCACATAGTAATTTGTCCCCACACTGTCCTCACATAGTAATTTGTCCCCCACACTGCCCTCACATAGTAATTTGTCCCCCACACTGCCCTCACATAGTAATTTGTCCCCACACTGCCCTCACATAGTAATTTGTCCCCGCACTGCCCCCACATAATAATTTGTCCCCACACACAGTAGTTTCCCCAACACATTTCTGGGCCTGGCACTGGCAGCACTGCAGCACATCTTGAATCCCCCCCATGGTACATTTCTCCTCCGACCGGGCTACCCCCTCCATGATGGCACAGTAACAGACTGACAGTGGCACTCACTCGAGCACCACACAAGCTCACTCACCGGTGATGAGCACCACTAGTAGTTGCAAGCATTCACAGTCTCTGAACTTGACGTCAGCTCAGCTCCAGACTCCCGCATGCCACCCCTACGTGACTACTACTGAGGCACTTGACTGCCGCGCTGAACAGTGCTGCATAGATGCGCCGAACGGGCCCGGCCCACACACTCAGGCTGGGCAGGTGCCTGCCGCCTGGAAATTGTGCAAGTGGAAGAAAAAAAAGGCTGCCGCTTGTTCCTCCTAGCGCCGTTGACCCCGGGAAAAAAGAAAAAAGGGCATTAAAGGGGCAGAGGCAGAAAGGGGTAGGGGCTCAAGCCCCCCTTGAGCCCTATGTGTGCACGCCCCTGTCTGGTTATGCCTCTTGGGTTAACGAATGTGCCAGCAATGTTTTAGCGATTTGTCAATGACCTTTTTCATCATTTGGTGGGTAGGTTCATTGTAATTTATTTGGATGACATACTAATTTACTCCCCTGATCTGAAGACCCATCAGGATCACGTGAGACATGTTTTGACGATAAATGATATGTTAAGTTGGAGAAATGTGTGTTTTCTGTCCTGGAGCTTCCGTTTTTGGGATACCTGCTTTCTGGCTCTGGTTTTCAGATGGACCCCGAAAAGGTCTGGGCGGTTCTGGAATGGGACCAACCAGAGAATTGGAAAGCTTTGATGCTGTTTTTGGGGTTTACCAATTATTATAGAAAATTCATTTTGAACTAGTCTACCATTGTAAAAACCGTTAACCGATATGACTAGGGAGGGCGCCGACTGGTCTGTCTCGTCAGATGAGGCCTTGCAGGCCTTTTCGGCTATTAAGGAATGTTTTGCGTCTGCTCCCATTCTGATGCAGCCTGATGTGTCTCAACTATTCATGGTGGAGGTTGATGCATAAGAGGTGGGGGTTAAAGCAGTACTGTCGCAGGGTCCATCGCCTGGTAAGTGGCGTCTGTGCGCCTTCTTTTACAAGAAGCTCTTGGTCGCCGAGAGGAATTATGATGTAGGAGATAGGGAACTGCTGGACATCAAATTGGCCTTTGAGGAATGGCGTCACTGGTTGGAGGGGGCGTATCATCCCATTACAGTATATACTGATCATAAGAATTTGGCTTACTTGCAATCCGCCAAGCGCCTAAATCCTAGACAGGCTAGCTGGTCACTGTTCTTTACTAGATTCAATTTTTTCCCGGGGGAAGTGATTTGGAGGATCCTGCTCTGATTTTGGCTAATGGGGTGGTTGTCTCCGCTCTGTACCCCGAGTTGGAGATGGAGGTGTTGGAAGCCCAGGAGGCGGCTCCTGATTCTTGTCCCCCAGGGTTGTTTGTTCCTACTAGACTGCGATACAAGGTTTTCAAGGAACATCACGATACCGTCCTTGTTGGACACCCTGGTGGCAAGTCCACCTTTGATCTTATTTCTCGGAGATTCTGGTGGCCCGGATTACGTAAGAGTATTGAGGATTACGTGGCAGCTTGTGAGACCTGTGCACGGTCAAAGGTTGCTCACACTAGACCTTCTGATTCACTTCTTCCTTTGTCTATCCCTTCTCGTCCTTGGACACACTTGTCTATGGATTTTATTGGGAAGGGGGGACGAGGGGACATCCTCTGCGTCTGGAGGAAAAATGGTTTGTACACAAACATAGAAAAGGATTCTTCACTGTAAAAGCAGTGAGACTATGGAACTCTCTGCCTGAGGAGGTGGTGATGGTGAGTACAATAAAGGAATTCAAGAGGGGACTGGATGTATTTCTGGAGTGTAATAATATTACAGGCTACAGCTACTAGAGAGGGGTCATTGATCCAGGGAGTTATTCTGATTGCCTGGGGAAAATTGGCTTCTGCCTCACAGGGGTTTTTTGCCTTTCTTTGGATCAACTTGTAGGAAACAGGCCGAACTGGATGGACAAATGTCTTTTTTCGGTCTTATATACTATGTTACTATGTTATTACTGATCAGCCAAGTTCCTCCGGGAAAACTGTGATTTTGGTGGTTGTGGGCCATTTTAGCAAAATGGCTCACTTTGTACCATTAGCTAGTCTGCCCAATGCTAAGACTCTTGATTTTTGTTGATAACATTGTGAAATTACATGGTATTCCCTCGGATGTGATTTCTGATAGGGGTACTCAGTTTGTTTCCAGGTTTTGGAGGGTGTCCTGCTCTCGTCTTGGCATTCAACTTTCGTTCTCTTCGGCTTTTTATCTGCAGTCGAATGGGCAGACAGAGCGTACTAACCAAAACCTGGAGACCTACTTGAGGTGTTTTGTGGCTGAGAACCAGGGGGACTGGTCCTCATTCCTATCTCTAGCAGAGTTTGCCTTGAATAACCGTAAGCGAGAGTCCATGGGTAAGTCGCCATTTTTTGGAGCATACGGTTTTCATCCTCAGTTTGGTACCTTTGCTGGGACTGGTTCCTCTGGGATGCCAGAGGAGGGGAGATTCTCTTCTGCCTTGTCTTCTATCTGGTGGGGGATCCAGGGCAATTTGGAGAAGATGGGTGAGAGGTATAAGCGAATGGCTGACAGGAGATGTGTGACTGGTCTGGACCTGTGTGTGGGTGATCTGGTGTGGTTATCTACTAAAAATATTAAACTAAGAGTACCATCTTGGAAACTGGGTCCAAGATTTATTGGACCTTACAAGAAATCTGCGGTTGTCAATCCAGTTGTGTTTCGTTTGGATCTTCCACAGACCTGGAAGATCCATGATGTGTTCCATAGGTCTTTACTCAAGAAATATATGAGACCAGTGGAACCATTGTCATTACCTCCTCCCCCTGTTCTGGTTGTTGGTAACTTTGAGTTCCAGATCTCTAGGGTTCTTGACTCTCGTGTTCTTCAGTGTTCCCTTCAGTGCTTGGTTCACTGGAGGGGATAAGGTCCTGAGGAGAGGATGTGGGTCCTGACTGTGGATGTAAATGCCAGCCGACTGGTGAGGGCCTTTCACAGGTCCCAACCAGATAAAGTTGGTCCTGATTGTCCGGTGATCACCCGTAGAAGGGGGGGTACTGTCATGCCCTGCTCTGGTGAGGTGCGGAGGTCTGTCAGGTTGGCAGCACGTGTGTAGTGTTTTCTGTTTGCAGTGGAACCTGGAGTTGAGCTGTACCTGCCTCCCTGCAGATGCAGTGGGTGGGGTCGTTTGTGTGAGTTTAAATCTCGCCCCTACCCAGTGTCCTGTGTGGGTTATAGCTTCTTTCTCACTCTGAGGAAAGGTGGATTGCTGTTTCTGCTCAGCTTCAAGATAAGTGTATTTTGGTTTCCTTTTGTGTTCTGTCTAGGCTGTTAGTTAAAATAGAAAAATCCAGAGCACTCTTCAGTTTTGGTGAAAAAAACGGTTACTTTATTAGTAACAGCAGCATACAGATAGCAATGTTTCAACCATCTCTGGTCTTTATCAAGCTTGATAAAGACCAGAGATGGTTGAAACGTTGCTATCTGTATGCTGCTGTTACTAATAAAGTAACCGTTTTTTTCACCAAAACTGAAGAGTGCTGTGGATTTTTTTATTTTTTCTATTTGACGGGACCCCCAGCCAGGATCCCCATCCGCGGGCACCAACCTATCATACTTCTACTTGACCTGTTGACAAATTGGGACCTGGAGTGCTGCTTACCTCTTCCCCTTTTTAGGCTGTTAGTAGACACCTGCCTCCTCCAGGATTTGAGGAGGCAGGCTGCCTTTATTCCCCCTTGTCCACTATCTCAGGGACTATAGGGTTTATTCAGTCTTAGGAACAGGGCACGTTTATTCCCACCTTTGGGGTCTAAACGTGTGCACAGCAGTCTAGGGTCAGCTGCTAGGATTTTGTCCGGAGGTGACCATTATCCCCAGCTTTGGCCTAGACGCTTGTTTGTTGTTTCTTGTGAGTTTATTGTATCTTGTACCCTTCCCGTTGTGACATTTTCCCTCTTAAATGCCGATTTTGAATTATGTGCCAAACTACTCGCAAACTGACTAAAAAAAGTTATATGGAAATTAATTCACCTAGATCAATCAGGGTTCGTACCTAAATGACAAGCTCAAATGAACATCCGATGAGCACTGCTGAATATTCAGATTGGTGGGGGACGATCCCACTCCATTCTGTCATTGGATGCTGAAAAAGCGTTTGACAGGGTGGAGTGGGCCTACCTCTGGAAAATAATGCATGAGATGTATGAACACTCTAAAGTTAGATTAAATATTAATGGATCTCTAACCGAGCCTATTACACTGCAAAGAGGTACTAGGCAGGGTTGTCCCCTCTCCCCATTATTACTTGCTATTTTTGTTGAACCCCTTGCATGCAAGATAAGAACAGATGAGAAAATTAAAGGCTTTGGTAGTAGTGGAGTGGTAGATAAAAATATGCATGTATGCGGATGATATTTTAATTTTTCTGGAAGAGGGGACATCTACCCTGCCTTACTTAGTGAAGATAATTAATCAATTCGGATAAATATCCGGGTGAACTGGATGAAATCGGTATTATTGCCGATAGGACATGAAATGCCTCAAAATTTGGCAGAGGTTAAGATATCGAAATCAACAGACACATTTGAATATCTCTGAATCAGATTGAGCTCTAATATCCAAGATTATTCGGAACTAAATGTCTCCCTACTTTTGGACAAGGTTAAGAGTAAAATACGTGTATGGTGAAAACTCCCGATAAATCAGGTAGATAGAATAGCCCTTATAAAGATGATCCTACTTCCTCAGATTTTATATGTTCTGTTGACATGTCCAGTCTGAATAGGGGACCACTTTTTTAATTTGTTGGAAAGATTATTAAATGACCTTATATGGGGAAGAAAAAGAATCAAGCTAAAACATGAAATATCTTTGGTTAGATGAAGAAGATGGTGGAGTGTCTGTCCCTTATTTTCGAGGCTATTATTTAGCCTCTCAGGTACAATGGTTAATGATGGGCAAGGGCGGATTATTGCAATATTTGGCTGGAGAATTGGTAGGTTCTCAATATAACATTTTCAGTCTACTGGAAGCTGGGATTATTAAGATAAAGAATAGGAAATGTCCAATTAGTTATATGATGCACTTAACATGGGTTAAAATAAAAAAAAGTGTTAGGAATTAATCACACGTTAGGGTTTACCCCTATCTGGGGAAATATTAATCTAAAGGAGTTTTAAAAATTAGAGTACTATATATTTTGGGAAAGATGTGGTATTAAATTTATTTCACAGTTGATATCTGAAGGGAAGTTTGAAACGTTAGAAGAGTTTGGGTTAAATATGGAGTTAGATTTTGTCACAAGGTTTAGATATTTTCGTTTAAAACACGCATATAACTTAAGTGAAAATAAAGAATATTTTATTGTTAAAGATTCGGATTTCACAGATTTTTGTTATAAAAATAGTGCCACTAAAGTGTCTATAGCGCAAATATATAAGAGAATAAAGGTGGGACTAGGAAGAGTAATTACATTTAAGAGTGATAGTAAATGGGCACAAGAGATTGATATGGACTCTATAGAATGGAGGCTTATTTATAAGAGTGTAAGAAGGGCCACAATATCTAGCAACTTTCGGTTTATACAGTTCAATATCCTTCATCGAACATATATAACTCCTATGATATTAAGTAAGATATATAAAACAAGAGATTCTAGATGCTGGAAATGTAAAAGTAAAAATGCTGATTTTATCCATCTAATTTGGTATTGTCCTATAATACAATCATACTGGTCCCAGGTATTTAAAGAGCTCAGAAGTGAAACCAGTAGAATATTGCCATTGGAAATTGTCGCAGCTGTACTGGGATATATCTCTCCAAGAGGATGGAACAAAAAGAGTGTTGGGAAATGGGAAAAAGGGTTAATGATTGCAAGAGTCATCATAGCAAAAGAATGGGGGTCTGATAGACAGCCAAATATTGCAGAATTGAAGAATCTTCTGGACAGAATTCAGAGATATGAGAGCTATTTGAAAATAAATAAATGAATTTTCCAATTCTAGACTATTTATTTTTCAGCTGGGGAAACCGAGACAGCCAAGGTAAGGGGAGGAGTGGGTTGGGATGGGAAAAAAATTTAAAGAAATTAAAAAAAAGAGAACTTGCGCTCCTCCGCTTTCCGTTTGAGGATGCCCCACAGATGCTCAATAGGGTTTAGGTCTAGAGACATGCTTGGCCAGTCTAGCATTTTTGCCCTCAGTTTTTTTAGCAAGGCAGTGGTCGTCTTGGAGGTGTTGTTTGGGTCATTATTAGGGATGAGCGAATCGACTTCGGATGAAACATCTGATGTCGATTCGCATAAAACTTCGTTCTACTACTGTACGGAGCAGGAGCTTG
>JAKVIS010002695.1:0-21393 GCA_033119425.1 Bufotes viridis | reverse complement strand
GGTTTAGGAATGAGGATAGGGTTAGGGTTAACCCTAACCCTACCCAAGTGGGTTTGACATAAGGTAAATCAATAGAGGAGGTTAGGGTTAGAGTTAACCCTAACCCTACCCAAGTGGGTAGCACATGAGATATGCCAATAGAGGAGGGTTAGGGTTAGGGTTAGAGTTAGGGTTAACCCTAACCATATCCAAGTTGGTAAGTTGTGAGGTAAGTCAATAGGGGAGGGTTAGGGTTAGTGGGTTAGGGTTAGGGTTAGTGAGTTATGGTTAGGTTTAGTGGGTTAGCTTCAGAGTCATGGTTAGGGTTAGAGTTAACCCTACCCAAGTGGGTAAGTCATGACTTAAGGGTTAGGGTTAGGGATAGGTTTAGGGTTAACCCTAACCCTATCCAAGTGGGTTTGACATAAGGTATATTAATAGAGGAGGGTTAGGGTTAGTGGGTTAGGGTTAGTAGGTTATGGTTAGGGTTATTTGGTTAGCTATAGGGTTATCGTTATGATTAGGGGTAGAGTTAACCATACACAAGTGTGTAAGTCATGACTTAAGGGTTAGGGTTAGGGACAGGTTTAGGGTTAACCCTAACCCTACCCAAGTGGGTTTGGCATAAGGTATATCAATAGAGGAGCTTAGGTTTAGGAATATGGATAGGGTTAGGGATAACCCTTACCCTACCCAAGTGGGTTTGACATAAGGTATATCAATAGAGGAGGTTAGGGTTAGGGTTATAGATAACCCTAACACTACCCAAGTGGGAAGGACATGAGATATGTCAATAGAGTAAGTAAGGGTTAGGGATAGGGTTAGGGTTAGGCTTAACCCTAACCGTACCCAAGTGGGTAAGTCATGAGGTAAGTCAATAGAGGAGGGTTAAGTTAGGGTTAGTAGTTATGGTTAGGTTATTTGTTGGCTATAGGGTTATCGTATGATTAGGGTTAGAGTTAACCCTAACCAAGTGGGTAGGTCATGACGTAAGGGTTAGGGTTAGTGATAGGTTTAGGGTTAACCATAACCCTACCCAAGTAGGTTTGACATAAGCTATATCAATAGAGGAGCTTAGGTTTAGGAATGAGGATAGGGTTAGGGTTAGTTAGCCCTAACCCTACCCAAGTGGGTTTGACATAAGTGTAAATCAATAGAGGAGGTTAGGGCTAGTTAGAGCTAACCCTAACACTACCCAAGTGGGTAGCACATGAGATATGCCAATAGAGGAGGTAAGGGTTAGGGTTAGGGTTAGATTAGGTTAACCCTAACCCTACCCAAGTGGGTAAGTTGTGAGGTAAGTCAATAGGGAGGGTTAGGGTTAGTGGGT
This sequence comes from Bufotes viridis, assembly GCA_033119425.1. NCBI lineage: Eukaryota > Metazoa > Chordata > Amphibia > Anura > Bufonidae > Bufotes > Bufotes viridis. Next base: position 20,084 of record JAKVIS010002695.1, on the reverse strand, counting down.
TAGGGTTAGTAGGTTATGGTTAGGGTTAGTGGGTTAGCTTCAGGGTTATCGTTATGATTAGGGTAGAGTTAACCCTACCCAAGTGGGTAAGTCATGACTTAAGGGTTAGGGTTAGGGATAGGTTTAGGGTTAACCCTAACCCTACCCAAGTGGGTTTGGCATAAGGTATATCAATAGAGGAGCTTAGGTTTAGGAATGATGGATAGGGTTAGGGATAACCCTTACCCTACCCAAGTGGGTTTGACATAAGGTATATTAATAGAAGAGGTTAGGGTTAGGGTTATAGATAACCCTAAACCTACCCAAGTGGGTAGCACATGAGATATGTCAATAGAGGAAGTAAGGGTTAGGATAGGGTTAGGGTTAGGCTTAACCCTAACCGGACTCAAGTGAGTAAGTCGTGAGGTAAGTCAATAGAGGAGGGAAAGGGTTAGGAGTTAGTGGATAGTGGCTTAGGGTTAGGGGTTAGGGTTAGAGTTAACCCTACCCAAGTGGGTAAGTCATGACTTAAGCGTTAGGGTTAGGGATAGGTTTAGGGTTAACCATAACCCTACCAAAGTCGGTTTGACATAAAGTATATCAATAGAGGAGCATAGGTTTAGGAATAGGGATAGGGTTAGGGTTAGGTTAACTCTAACCCTAACCAAGTTGGTTTGACATAAGTTATATCAATAGAGGAGGTTAGGGCTAGGGTTAGAGCTAACCCTAACACTACCCAAGTGGGTAGGACATGAGATATGTCAATAGAGTAAGTAAGGGTTAGGGATAGGTTTAGGGTTAGGCTTAACCCTAACCGGACTCAAGTGGGTAAGTCATGAGGTAAGTCAATAGAGGAGGGAAAGGGTTAGAGTTAGGGTTAGTGGCATAGGGTTAGGGTTAGGGTTAGAGTTAACCCTACCCAAGTGGGTAGGTCATGACTTAAGCGTTAGGGTTAGGGATAGGTTTAGGGTTAACCATAACCCTACAAAAGTAGGTTTGACATAAGGTATATCAATAGAGGAGCATAGGTTTAGGAATAGGGATAGGGTTAGGTTTAGGGTTAACCCTAACCCTAACCAAGTTGGTTTGACATAAGTTATATCAATAGAGGAGGTTAGGGCTAGGGTTAGAGCTAACCCTAACACTACCCAAGTGTGGAGGACATCAGATATGTCAATAGAGGAGGTAAGGGTTAGGGATAGAGTTAGGGTTAGGGTTAACCCTAACCCTACCCAAGTGGGTAGGTCATGAGGTAAGTTAATAGAGGAGGGTTAGGGTTAGTGGGTTAGGGTTAGTAGGTTATGGTTAGGGTTAGTTGGTTAGCTATAGGGTTATCGTTATGATTAGGGGTAGAGTTAACCATACCCAAGTGTGTAGGTCATGAAGTAAGGGTTAGGGTAAGGGATAGGTTTACGGTTAACCCTAACCCTACTCAAGTAGGTTTGGCATAAGCTATATTAATAGAGGAGGTTAGGGTTAGCGTTAGAGATAACCCTAACACTACCCAAGTGGGTAGGACATGAGATATGTCAATAGAGGAAGTAAGGGTTAGGGATAGGGTTAGGGTTAGGCTTAACCCTAACCCAACTCAAGTGGGTAAGTCATGAGGTAAGTCAATAGAGGAGGGAAAGGGTTAGAGTTAGGGTTAGTGGCTTAGGGTTAGGGTTAGGGTTAGGGTTAACCATAACCCTACCCAAGTAGGTTTGACATTAGGTATATCAATTGAGGAGCTTAGGTTTAGGAATAGGGATAGGGTTAGGTTAGGTTAGGGTTAACCCTAACCCTAACCAAGTTGGTTTGACATAAGTTATATCAATAGAGAAGGTTAGGGCTAGGGTTAGAGCTAACCCTAACACTACCCAAGTGTGGAGGACATGAGATATGTCAATAGAGGAGGTAAGGGTTAGGGATAGGGTTAGGGTTAGGGTTAACCATAACCCTACCCAAGTGGGTAGGTCATGAGGTAAGTCAATAGAGGAGGGTTAGGGTTAGTGGGTTAGGGTTAGTAGGTTATGGTTAGGGTTATTTGGTTAGCTATAGGGTTATCGTTATGATTAGGGGTAGAGTTAACCATACCCAAGTGTGTAGGTCATGACGTAAGGGTTAGGGTTAGGGATAGGTTTAGGGTTAACCCTAACCCTACCCAAGTAGGTTTGGCATAAGCTATATCAATAGAGGAGCTTAGGTTTAGGAATGAGGATAGGGTTAGGGTTTACCCTAACCCTACCCAAGTGGGTTTGACATAAGGTAAATCAATAGAGGAGGTTAGGGTTAGAGTTAACCCTAACACTACCCAAGTGGGTAGCACATGAGATATGCCAATAGAGGAGGGTTAGGGTTAGGGTTAGAGTTAGGGTTAACCCTAACCATATCCAAGTTGGTAAGTTGTGAGGTAAGTCAATAGGGGAGGGTTAGGGGGTTAGGGTTAGGGTTAGTGGCTTATGGTTAAGGTTAGTGGGTTAGCTTCAGAGTTATGGTTAGGGTTAGAGTTAACCCTACCCAAGTGGGTAAGTCATGACTTAAGGGTTAGGGTTAGGGATAGGTTTAGGGTTAACCCTAACCCTACCCAAGTGGGTTTGGCATAAGGTATATCAATAGAGGAGCTTAGGTTTAGGAATATGGATAGGGTTAGGGATAACCCTTACCCTACCCAAGTGGGTTTGACATAAGGTATATTAATAGAGGAGGTTAGGGTTAGGGTTATAGATAACCCTAACACTACCCAAGTGGGTAGGACATGAGATATGTCAATAGAGGAAGTAAGGGTTAGGGATAGGGTTAGGGTTAGGCTTAACCCTAACCGGACTCAAGTGGGTAAGTCATGAGGTAAGTCAATAGAGGAGGGAAAGGGTTAGAGTTAGGGTTAGTGGCTTAGGGTTAGGGTTAGGGTTAGAGTTAACCCTACCCAAGTGGGTAGGTCATGACTTAAGCGTTAGGGTTAGGGATAGGTTTAGGGTTAACCATAACCCTACCAAAGTAGGTTTGACATAAGGTATATCAATAGAGGAGCATAGGTTTAGGAATAGGGATAGGGTTAGGTTTAGGGTTAACCCTAACCCTAACCAAGTTGGTTTGACATAAGTTATATCAATAGAGGAGGTTAGGGCTAGGGTTAGAGCTAACCCTAACACTACCCAAGTGTGGAGGACATCAGATATGTCAATAGAGGAGGTAAGGGTTAGGGATAGAGTTAGGGTTAGGGTTAACCCTAACCCTACCCAAGTGGGTAGGTCATGAGGTAAGTTAATAGAGGAGGGTTAGGGTTAGTGGGTTAGGGTTAGTAGGTTATGGTTAGGGTTAGTTGGTTAGCTATAGGGTTATCGTTATGATTAGGGGTAGAGTTAACCATACCCAAGTGTGTAGGTCATGAAGTAAGGGTTAGGGTAAGGGATAGGTTTACGGTTAACCCTAACCCTACTCAAGTAGGTTTGGCATAAGCTATATTAATAGAGGAGGTTAGGGTTAGCGTTAGAGATAACCCTAACACTACCCAAGTGGGTAGGACATGAGATATGTCAATAGAGGAAGTAAGGGTTAGGGATAGGGTTAGGGTTAGGCTTAACCCTAACCCAACTCAAGTGGGTAAGTCATGAGGTAAGTCAATAGAGGAGGGAAAGGGTTAGAGTTAGGGTTAGTGGCTTAGGGTTAGGGTTAGGGTTAGGGTTAACCATAACCCTACCCAAGTAGGTTTGACATTAGGTATATCAATTGAGGAGCTTAGGTTTAGGAATAGGGATAGGGTTAGGGTTAGGGTTAGGTTAACCCTAACCCTAACCAAGTTGGTTTGACATAAGTTATATCAATAGAGAAGGTTAGGGCTAGGGTTAGAGCTAACCCTAACACTACCCAAGTGTGGAGGACATGAGATATGTCAATAGAGGAGGTAAGGGTTAGGGATAGGGTTAGGGTTAGGGTTAACCATAACCCTACCCAAGTGGGTAGGTCATGAGGTAAGTCAATAGAGGAGGGTTAGGGTTAGTGGGTTAGGGTTAGTAGGTTATGGTTAGGGTTATTTGGTTAGCTATAGGGTTATCGTTATGATTAGGGGTAGAGTTAACCATACCCAAGTGTGTAGGTCATGACGTAAGGGTTAGGGTTAGGGATAGGTTTAGGGTTAACCCTAACCCTACCCAAGTAGGTTTGGCATAAGCTATATCAATAGAGGAGCTTAGGTTTAGGAATGAGGATAGGGTTAGGGTTTACCCTAACCCTACCCAAGTGGGTTTGACATAAGGTAAATCAATAGAGGAGGTTAGGGTTAGAGTTAACCCTAACACTACCCAAGTGGGTAGCACATGAGATATGCCAATAGAGGAGGGTTAGGGTTAGGGTTAGAGTTAGGGTTAGGGTTAGGGTTAGGGTTAGGGTTAGGGTTAGGGTTAGGGTTAACCCTACCCAAGTGGGTAAGTCATGACTTAAGGGTTAGGGTTAGGGATAGGTTTAGGGTTAACCCTAACCCTACCCAAGTGGGTTTGGCATAAGGTATATCAATAGAGGAGCTTAGGTTTAGGAATATGGATAGGGTTAGGGATAACCCTTACCCTACCCAAGTGGGTTTGACATAAGGTATATTAATAGAAGAGGTTAGGGTTAGGGTTATAGATAACCCTAAAACTACCCAAGTGGGTAGGACATGAGATATGTCAATAGAGGAAGTAAGGGTTAGGGATAGGGTTAGGGTTAGGCTTAACCCTAACCGGACTCAAGTGAGTAAGTCATGAGGTAAGTCAATAGAGGAGGGAAAGGGTTAGAGTTAAGGATAGTGGCTTAGGGTTAGGGTTAGGGTTAGAGTTAACCCTACCCAAGTGGGTAGGTCATGACTTAAGCGTTAGGGTTAGGGATAGGTTTAGGGTTAACCATAACCCTACCAAAGTCGGTTTGACATAAAGTATATCAATAGAGGAGCATAGGTTTAGGAATAGGGATAGGGTTAGGGTTAGGGTTAACCCTAACCCTAACCAAGTTGGTTTGACATAAGTTATATCAATAGAGGAGGTTAGGGCTAGGGTTAGAGCTAACCCTAACACTACCCAAGTGGGTAGGACATGAGATATGTCAATAGAGTAAGTAAGGGTTAGGGATAGGTTTAGGGTTAGGCTTAACCCTAACCGGACTCAAGTGGGTAAGTCATGAGGTAAGTCAATAGAGGAGGGAAAGGGTTAGAGTTAGGGTTAGTGGCTTAGGGTTAGGGTTAGGATTACAGTTAACCCTACCCAAGTGGGTAGGTCATGACTTAAGCGTTAGGGTTAGGGATAGGTTTAGGGTTAACCATAACCCTACAAAAGTAGGTTTGACATAAGGTATATCAATAGAGGAGCATAGGTTTAGGAATAGGGATAGGGTTAGGTTTAGGGTTAACCCTAACCCTAACCAAGTTGGTTTGACATAAGTTATATCAATAGAGGAGGTTAGGGTTAGAGCTAACCCTAACACTACCCAAGTGTGGAGGACATCAGATATGTCAATAGAGGAGGTAAGGGTTAGGGATAGAGTTAGGGTTAGGGTTAACCCTAACCCTACCCAAGTGGGTAGGTCATGAGGTAAGTTAATAGAGGAGGGTTAGGGTTAGTGGGTTAGGGTTAGTAGGTTATGGTTAGGGTTAGTTGGTTAGCTATAGGGTTATCGTTATGATTAGGGGTAGAGTTAACCATACCCAAGTGTGTAGGTCATGAAGTAAGGGTTAGGGTAAGGGATAGGTTTACGGTTAACCCTAACCCTACTCAAGTAGGTTTGGCATAAGCTATATTAATAGAGGAGGTTAGGGTTAGCGTTAGAGATAACCCTAACACTACCCAAGTGGGTAGGACATGAGATATGTCAATAGAGGAAGTAAGGGTTAGGATAGGGTTAGGGTTAGGCTTAACCCTAACCCAACTCAAGTGGGTAAGTCATGAGGTAAGTCAATAGAGGAGGGAAAGGGTTAGAGTTAGGGTTAGTGGCTTAGGGTTAGGGTTAGGTTAGGGTTAACCATAACCCTACCCAAGTAGGTTTGACATTAGGTATATCAATTGAGGAGCTTAGGTTTAGGAATAGGGATAGGGTTAGGGTTAGGGTTAGGGTTAACCCTAACCCTAACCAAGTTGGTTTGACATAAGTTATATCAATAGAGAAGGTTAGGGCTAGGGTTAGAGCTAACCCTAACACTACCCAAGTGTGGAGGACATGAGATATGTCAATAGAGGAGGTAAGGGTTAGGGATAGGGTTAGGGTTAGGGTTAACCATAACCCTACCCAAGTGGGTAGGTCATGAGGTAAGTCAATAGAGGAGGGTTAGGGTTAGTGGGTTAGGGTTAGTAGGTTATGGTTAGGGTTATTTGGTTAGCTATAGGGTTATCGTTATGATTAGGGGTAGAGTTAACCATACCCAAGTGTGTAGGTCATGACGTAAGGGTTAGGGTTAGGGATAGGTTTAGGGTTAACCCTAACCCTACCCAAGTAGGTTTGGCATAAGCTATATCAATAGAGGAGCTTAGGTTTAGGAATGAGGATAGGGTTAGGGTTTACCCTAACTCTACCCAAGTGGGTTTGACATAAGGTAAATCAATAGAGGAGGTTAGGGTTAGAGTTAACCCTAACACTACCCAAGTGGGTAGCACATGAGATATGCCAATAGAGGAGGGTTAGGGTTAGGGTTAGAGTTAGGGTTAACCCTAACCATATCCAAGTTGGTAAGTTGTGAGGTAAGTCAATAGGGGAGGGTTAGGGGGTTAGGGTTTGTGGCTTATGGTTAAGGTTAGTGGGTTAGCTTCAGAGTTATGGTTAGGGTTAGAGTTAACCCTACCCAAGTGGGTAAGTCATGACTTAAGGGTTAGGGTTAGGGATAGGTTTAGGGTTAACCCTAACCCTACCCAAGTGGGTTTGGCATAAGGTATATCAATAGAGGAGCTTAGGTTTAGGAATATGGATAGGGTTAGGGATAACCCTTACCCTACCCAAGTGGGTTTGACATAAGGTATATTAATAGAAGAGGTTAGGGTTAGGGTTATAGATAACCCTAAAACTACCCAAGTGGGTAGGACATGAGATATGTCAATAGAGGAAGTAAGGGTTAGGGATAGGGTTAGGGTTAGGCTTAACCCTAACCGGACTCAAGTGAGTAAGTCATGAGGTAAGTCAATAGAGGAGGGAAATGGTTAGAGTTAAGGATAGTGGCTTAGGGTTAGGGTTAGGGTTAGAGTTAACCCTACCCAAGTGGGTAGGTCATGACTTAAGCGTTAGGGTAAGGGATAGGTTTAGGGTTAACCATAACCCTACCAAAGTCGGTTTGACATAAAGTATATCAATAGAGGAGCATAGGTTTAGGAATAGGGATAGGGTTAGGGTTAGGGTTAACCCTAACCCTAACCAAGTTGGTTTGACATAAGTTATATCAATAGAGGAGGTTAGGGCTAGGGTTAGAGCTAACCCTAACACTACCAAAGTGGGTAGGACATGAGATATGTCAATAGAGTAAGTAAGGGTTAGGGATAGGGTTAGGGTTAGGCTTAACCCTAACCGGACTTAAGTGGGTAAGTCATGAGGTAAGTCAATAGAGGAGGGAAAGGGTTAGAGTTAGGGTTAGTGGCTTAGGGTTAGGGTTAGGGTTAGAGTTAACCCTAACCTAGTGGGTAGGTCATGACTTAAGGGTTAGGGTTAGGGATAGGTTTAGGGTTAACCATAACCCTACCCAAGTAGGTTTGACATAAGGTATATCAATAGAGGAGCTTAGGTTTAGGAATAGGGATAGGGTTAGGGTTAGGGCTAACACTAACCCTAACCAAGTTGGTTTGACAAACGTTATATCAATAGAGGAGGTTAGGTCTAGGGTTAGAGCTAACCCTAACCCTACCCAAGTGGGTAGGTCATGAGATATGCCAATAGAGGAGGGTTAGGGTTAGGGTTAGAGTTAGGGTTAACCCTAACCATATCCAAGTTGGTAAGTTGTGAGGTAAGTCAATAGGGGAGGGTTAGGGTTAGTGGGTTAGGGTTAGGGTTAGTGAGTTATGGTTAGGTTTAGTGGGTTAGCTTCAGAGTTATGGTTAGGGTTAGAGTTAACCCTACCCAAGTGGGTAAGTCATGACTTAAGGGTTAGGGTTAGGGATAGGTTTAGGGTTAACCCTAACCCTACCTAAGTGGGTTTGGCATAAGGTATATCAATAGAGGAGCTTAGGTTTAGGAATATGGATAGGGTTAGGGATAACCCTTACCCTACCCAAGCGGGTTTGACATAAGGTATATTAATAGAGGAGGTTAGGGTTTGGGTTATAGATAACCCTAACAGTACCCAAGTGGGTAGGACATGAGATATGTCAATAGAGTAAGTAAGGGTTAGGGATAGGTTTAGGGTTAGGCTTATCCCTAACCGGACTCAAGTGGGTAAGTCATGAAGTAAGTCAATAGAGGAGGGAAAGGGTTAGAGTTAGGGTTAGTGGCTTAGGGTTAGGGTTAGGGTTAGAGTTAACCCTAACCAAGTGGGTAGGTCATGACTTAAGGGTTAGGGTTAGGGATAGGTTTAGGGTTAACCATAACTCTACCCAAGTAGGTTTGACATAAGGTATATCAATAGAGGAGCTTAGGTTTAGGAATAGGGATAGGGTTAGGGTTAGGGTTAGGGTTAGGGTTAGGGCTAACCCTATCCCTAACCAAGTTGGTTTGACATAAGTTATACCAATAGAGGAGGTTAGGGCTAGGGTTAGCGCTAACCCTAACACTACCCAAGTGTGGAGGACAAGAGATATGTCAATAGAGGAGGTAAGGGTTAGGGATAGCGTTAGGGTTAGGGTTAACCCAAACCCTACCCAAGTGGGTAGGTCATGAGGTAAGTCAATAGAGGAGGGTTAGGGTTAGTGGGTTACGGTTAGTAGGTTATGGTAAGGGTTATTTGGTATGCTATAGGGTTATCGTTATTATTAGGGGTAGAGTTAACCATACCCAAGTGTGTAGGTCATGACGTAAGGGTTAGGGTTAGGGATAGGTTTAGGGTTAACCCTAACCCTACCCAAGTAGGTTTGGCATAAGCTATATCAATAGAGGAGCTTAGGTTTAGGAATGAGGATAGGGTTAGGGTTAACCCTAACCCTACCCAAGTGGGTTTGATATAAGGTAAATCAATAGAGGAGGTTAGGGTTAGAGTTAACCCTAACCCTACCCAAGTGGGTAGCACATGAGATATGCCAATAGAGGAGGGTTAGGGTTAGGGTTAGAGTTAGGGTTAACCCTAACCATATCCAAGTTGGTAAGTTGTGAGGTAAGTCAATAGGGGAGGGTTAGGGTTAGTGGGTAAGGGTTAGGTTTAGTGAGTTATGGTTAGGTTTAGTGGGTTAGCTTCAGAGTTATGGTTAGGGTTAGAGTTAACCCTACCCAAGTGGGTAAGTCATGACTTAAGGGTTAGGGTTAGGGATAGGTTTAGGGTTAACCCTAACCCTACCCAAATGGGTTTGGCATAAGGTATATCAATAGAGGAGCTTAGGTTTAGGAATATGGATAGGGTTAGGGATAACCCTTACCCTACCCAAGTGGGTTTGACATAAGGTATATTAATAGAGGAGGTTAGGGTTAGGGTAATAGATAACCCTAACACTACCCAAGTGGGTAGGACATGAGATATGTCAATAGAGGAAGTAAGGGTTAGGGATAGGGTTAGGGTTAGGCTTAATCCTAACCGTACTCAAGTGGGTAAGTCATGAGGTAAGTCAATAGAGGAGGGAAAGGGTTAGAGTTAGGGTTAGTGGCTTAGGGTTAGGGTTAGAGTTAACCCTACCCAAGTGGGTAGGTCATGACTTTAGCGTTGGGGTTAGGGATAGGTTTAGGGTTAACCATAACCCTACCAAAGTAGGTTTGACATAAGGTATATCAATAGAGGAGCATAGGTTTAGGAATAGGGATAGGGTTAGCGTTATGGTTAACCCTAACCCTAACCAAGTTGGTTTGACATAAGTTATATCAATAGAGGAGGTTAGGGTTAGGGTTAGGGTTAGGTTAACCCTAACCCTACCCAAGTGGGTAGGTCATGAGGTAAGTCAATAGAGGAGGGTTAGCGTTAGTGCGTTAGGGTTAGTAGGTTATGGTTAGGGTTATTTGGTTAGCTATAGGGTTATCGTTATGATTAGGGGTAGAGTTAACCATACCCAAGTGTGTAGGTCATGAAGTAAGGGTTAGGGTAAGGGATAGGTTTACGGTTAACCCTAACCCTACCCATGTAGGTTTGGCATAAGCTATATTAATAGAGGAGGTTAGGGTTAGGGTTAGAGATAACCCTAACACTACCCAAGTGGGTAGGACATGAGATATGTCAATAGAGGAAGCAAGGGTTAGGGATAGGGTTAGGGTTAGGCTTAACCCTAACCCAACTCAAGTGGGTAAGTCATGAGGTAAGTCAATAGAGGAGGGAAAGGGTTAGAGTTAGGGTTAGTGGCTTAGGGTTAGGGTTAGGGTTAACCATAACCCTACCCAAGTAGGTTTGACATTAGGTATATCAATAGAGGAGCTTAGGTTTAGGAATAGGGATAGGGTTAGGGTTAACCCTAACCCTAACCAAGTTGGTTTGACATAAGTTATATCAATAGAGGAGGTTAGGGCTAGGGTTAGAGCTAACCCTAACACTACCCAAGTGTGGAGGACATGAGATTTGTCAATAGAGGAGGTAAGGGTTAGGGATAGGGTTAGGGTTAGGGTTAACTCTAACCCTACCCAAGTGGGTAGGTCATGAGGTAAGTCAATAGAGGAGGGTTAGGGTTAGTGGGTTAGGGTTAGTAGGTTATGGTTAGGGTTATTTGATATGCTATAGGGTTATCGTTAAGATTAGGGGTAGAGTTAACCATACCCAAGTGTGTAGGTCATGACGTAAGGGTTAGGGTAAGGGATAGGTTTACGGTTAACCCTAACCCTACCCATGTAGGTTTGGCATAAGCTATATTAATAGAGGAGGTTAGGGTTAGGGTTAGAGATAACCCTAACACTACCCAAGTGGGTAGGACATGAGATATGTCAATAGAGGAAGCAAGGGTTAGGGATAGGGTTAGGGTTAGGCTTAACCCTAACCCAACTCAAGTGGGTAAGTCATGAGGTAAGTCAATAGAGGAGGGAAAGGGTTAGAGTTAGGGTTAGTGGCTTAGGGTTAGGGTTAGGGTTAACCATAACCCTACCCAAGTAGGTTTGACATTAGGTATATCAATAGAGGAGCTTAGGTTTAGGAATAGGGATAGGGTTAGGGTTAACCCTAACCCTAACCAAGTTGGTTTGACATAAGTTATATCAATAGAGGAGGTTAGGGCTAGGGTTAGAGCTAACCCTAACACTACCCAAGTGTGGAGGACATGAGATTTTTCAATAGAGGAGGTAAGGGTTAGGGATAGGGTTAGGGTTAGGGTTAACTCTAACCCTACCCAAGTGGGTAGGTCATGAGGTAAGTCAATAGAGGAGGGTTAGGGTTAGTGGGTTAGGGTTAGTAGGTTATGGTTAGGGTTATTTGATATGCTATAGGGTTATAGTTAAGATTAGGGGTAGAGTTAACCATACCCAAGTGTGTAGGTCATGACGTAAGGGTTAGGGATAGGTTTAGGGTTAACCCTAACCCTACCCAAGTAGGTTTGGCATAAGCTATATTAATAGAGGAGCTTAGGTTTAGGAATATGGATAGGGTTAGGGTTAACCCTAACCCTACCCAAGTGGGTTTGACATAAGGTAAATCAATAGAGGAGGTTAGGGTTAGAGTTAACCCTAACCCTACCCAAGTGGGTAGCACATGAGATATGCCAATAGAGGAGGGTTAGGGTTAGGGTTAGAGTTAGGGTTAACCCTAACCATATCCAAGTTGGTAAGTTGTGAGGTAAGTCAATAGGGGAGGGTTAGGGTTAGTGGGTTAGGGTTAGGGTTAGTGAGTTATGGTTAGGTTTAGTGGGTTAGCTTCAGAGTTATGGTTAGAGATAGAGTTAACCCTACCCAAGTGGGTAAGTCATGACTTAAGGGTTAGGGTTAGGGATAGGTTTAGGGTTAACCCTAACCCTACCCAGGTGGGTTTGGCATAAGGTATATCAATAGAGGAGCTTAGGTTTAGGAATATATATAGGGTTAGGGATAACCCTTACCCTACCCAAGTGGGTTTGACATAAGGTATATTAATATAGGAGGTTAGGGTTAGGGTTATAGATAACCCTCACCCTTCCCAAGTGGTTAGGTCATGAGGTAAGTCAATAGAGGAGGGTTAGGGTTAGTGGGTTAGGGTTAGTAGGTTATGGTTAGGGTTATTTGGTTAGCTATAGGGTTATCGTTATGATTAGGGGTAGAGTTAACCATACCCAAGTGTGTAGGTCATGACGTAAGGGTTAGGGTTAGGGATAGGTTTAGGGTTAACCCTAACCCTACCTAAGTAGGTTTGGCATAAGCTATATCAATAGAGGAGCTTAGGTTTAGGAATGAGGATAGGGTTAGGGTTAACCCTAACCCTACCCAAGTGGGTTTGACATAAGGTAAATCAATAGAGGAGGTTAGGGTTAGAGTTAACCCTAACCCTACCCAAGTGGGTAGCACATGAGATATGCCAATAGAGGAGGGTTAGGGTTAGGGTTAGAGTTATTGTTAACCCTAACCATATCCAAGTTGGTAAGTTGTGAGGTAAGTCAAAGGGAGGGTTAGGGTTAGTGGGTTAGGGTTAGGGTTAGTGAGTTATGGTTAGGTTTAGTGGGTTAGCTTCAGAGTTATGGTTAGGGTTAGAGTTAACCCTACCCAAGTGGGTAAGTCATGACTTAAGGGTTAGGGTTAGGGTTAGGGATAGGTTTAGGGTTAACCTAACCCTACCCAAGTGGGTTTGGCATAAGGTATATCAATAGAGGAGCTTAGGTTTAGGAATATGGATAGGGTTAGGGATAACCCTTACCCTACCCAAGTGGGTTTGACATAAGGTATATTAATAGAGGAGGTTAGGGTTAGGGTTATAGATAACCCTAACACTACCCAAGTGGGTAGGACATGAGATATGTCAATAGAGGAAGTAAGGGTTAGGGATAGGGTTAGGGTTAACCATAACCCTACCAAAGTAGGTTTGACATAAGGTATATCAATAGAGGAGCATAGGTTTAGGAATAGGGATAGGGTTAGGGTTAGGGTTAGGGTTAACCCTAACCCTAACCAAGTTGGTTTGACATAAGTTATATCAATAGAGGAGGTTAGGGCTAGGGTTAGAGCTAACCCTAACACTACCCAAGTGTGGAGGACATGAGATATGTCAATAGAGGAGGTAAGGGTTAGGGATAGGGTTAGGGTTAACCCTAACCCTACCCAAGTGGGTAGGTCATGAGGTAAGTCAATAGAGGAGGGTTAGGGTTAGTGGGTTAGGGTTAGTAGGTTATGTTTAGTGTTATTTGGTTAGCTATAGGGTTATCGTTATGATTAGGGGTAGAGTTAACCATACCCAAGTGTGTAGGTCATGACGTAAGGGTTAGGGTTAGGGATAGGTTTAGGGTTAACCCTAACCCTACCCAAGTAGGTTTGGCATAAGCTATATCAATAGAGGAGCTTAGGTTTAGGAATGAGGATAGGGTTAGGGTTAACCCTAACCCTACCCAAGTGTGTTTGACATAAGGTAAATCAATAGAGGAGGTTAGGGTTAGAGTTAACCCTAACCCTACCCAAGTGGGTAGCACATGAGATATGCCAATAGAGGAGGGTTAGGGTTAGGGTTAGAGTTAGGGTTAACCCTAACCATATCCAAGTTGGTAAGTTGTGAGGTAAGTCAATAGGGGAGGGTAAGGGTTAGTGGGTTAGGGTTAGGGTTAGTTAGTTATGGTTAGGTTTAGTGGGTTAGCTTCAGAGTTTTGGTTAGGGTTAGAGTTAACCCTACCCAAGTGGGTAAGTCATGACTTAAGGGTTAGGGTTAGGGATAGGTTTAGGGTTAACCTAACCCTACCCAAGTGGGTTTGGCATAAGGTATATCAATAGAGGAGCTTAGGTTTAGGAATATGGATAGGGTTAGGGATAACCCTTAACCTACCTAAGTGGGTTTGACATAAGGTATATTAATAGAGGAGGTTAGGGTTAGGGTTATAGATAACCCTAACACTACCCAAGTGGGTAGGACATGAGATATGTCAATAGAGTAAGTAAGGGTTAGGGATAGTGTTAGGGTTAGGCATAACCCTAACCGGACTCAAGTGGGTAAGTCATGAGGTAAGTCAATAGAGGAGGGAAAGGGTTAGAGTTAGGGTTAGTGGCTTAGGGTTAGGGTTAGGGTTAGAGTTAACCCTACCCAATTGGGTAGGTCATGAGGTAAGTCAATAGAGGAGGGTTAGGGTTAGTGGGTTAGGGTTAGTAGGTTATGGTTAGGGTTATTTGGTTAGCTATAGGGTTATCGTTATGATTAGGGGTAGAGTTAACCATACCCAAGTGTGTAGGTCATGACGTAAGGGTTATGGTTAGGGATAGGTTTAGGGTTAACCCTAACCCTACCCAAGTAGGTTTGGCATAAGCTATATCAATAGAGGAGCTTAGGTTTAGGAATGAGGATAGGGTTAGGGTTAACCCTAACCCTACCCAAGTGGGTTTGACATAAGGTAAATCAATAGAGGAGGTTAGGGTTAGATTTAACCCTAACCCTACTTAAGTGGGTAGCACATGAGATATGCCAATAGAGGAGGGTTAGGGTTAGGGTTAGAGTTAGGGTTAACCCTAACAATATCCAAGTTGGTAAGTTGTGAGGTAAGTCAATAGGGAGGGTTAGGGTTAGTGGGTTAGGGTTAGGGTTAGTGAGTTATGGTTAGGTTTAGTGGGTTAGCTTCAGAGTTATGGTTAGGGATAGAGTTAACCCTACCCAAGTGGGTAAGTCATGACTTAAGGGTTAGGGTTAGGGATAGGTTTAGGGTTAACCCTAACCCTACCCAAGTGGGTTTGGCATAAGGTATATCAAGAGTGGAGCTTAGGTTTAGGAATATGGATAGGGTTAGGGATAACTCTTACCCTACCCAAGTGGGTTTGACATAAGGTAAATCAATAGAGGAGGTTAGGGTTAGAGGTAACCCTAACCCTATCCAAGTGGGTAGCATATGAGATATGCCAATAGAGGAGGGTTAGGGTTAGGGTTAGAGTTAGGGTTAACCCTAACCATATCCAAGTTGGTAAGTTGTGAGGTAAGTCAATAGGGAGGGTTAGGGTTAGTGGGTTAGAGTTAGTGAGTTATGGTTAGGTTTAGTGGGTTAGCTTCAGAGTTATGGTTAGGGTTAGAGTTAACTCTACCCAAGTGGGTAAGTCATGACTTAAGGGTTAGGGTTAGGGATAGGTTTAGGGTTAACCCAAACCCTACCCAAGTGGGTTTGGCATAAGGTATATCAATAGAGGAGCTTAGGTTTAGGAATATGGATAGGGTTAGGGATAACCCTTACCCTTCCCAAGTGGGTTTGATATAAGGTATATTAATAGAGGAGGTTAGGGTTAGGGTTATAGATAACCCTAACACTACCCAAGTGGGTAGGACATGAGATATGTCAATAGAGTAAGTAAGGGTTAGGGATAGGGTTAGGGTTAGGCTTAACCCTAACCGGACTCAAGTGGGTAAGTCATGAGGTAAGTCAATAGAGGAGGAAAGGGTTAGAGTTAGGGTTAGTGGCTTAGGGTTAGGGTTAGGGTTAGAGTTAATCCTAACCAAGTGGGTAGGTCATGACTTAAGGGTTAGGGTTAGGGATAGGTTTAGGGTTAACCATAACCCTACCCAAGTAGGTTTGACATAAGGTATATCAATAGAGGAGCTTAGGTTTAGGAATATGGATAGGGTTAGGGATAACCCTTACCCTACCCAAGTGGGTTTGACATAAGGTATATTAATAGAGGAGGTTAGGGTTAGGGTTAGAGATAACCCTAACACTACCCAAGTGGGTAGGACATGAGATATGTCAATAGAGGAAGTAAGGGTTAGGGATAGGGTTAGGGTTAGGCATAACCCTAACCCTACCCAAGTGGGTAGGTCATGAGGTAAGTCAATTGAGGAGGGTTAGGGTTAGTGGGTTAGGGTTAGTAGGTTATGGTTAGGGTTATTTGGTTAGCTATAGGGTTATCGTTATGATTAGGGGTAGAGTTAACCATACCCAAGTGTGCAGGTCATGACGTAGGGTTAGGGTTAGGGATAGGTTTAGGGTTAACCCTAACCCTACCCAAGTAGGTTTGGCATAAGCTATATCAATAGAGGAGCTTAGGTTTAGGAATGAGGATAGGTTTAGGGTTAACCCTAACCCTACCCAAGTGGGTTTGGCATAAGGTATATCAATAGAGGAGCTTAGGTTTAGGAATATGGATAGGATTAGGGTTAGGGTTAGGGTTAGGTTTACCCTACCCAAGTGGGTTTGACATAAGGTATATTAATAGAGGAGATTAGGGTTAGGGTTATAGATAATCCTAACACTACCCAAGTGGTTTTGACATAAGGTATATTAATAGAGGAGGTTAGGGTTAGGGTTATATATAACCCTAACACTACCTAAGTGGGTAGGACATGAGATATGTCAATAGAGTAAGTAAGGGTTAGGGATAGGGTTAGGGTTAGGCTGAACCCTAACCGGACTCAAGTGGGTAAGTCATGATGTAAGTCAATAGAGGAGGGAAAGGGTTAGAATTAGGGTTAGTGGCTTAGGGTTAGGGTTAGAGTTAACCCTACCCAAGTGGGTAGGTCATGACTTAAGCGTTAGGGTTAGTCATAGGTTTAGGGTTAACCATAACCCTACCAAAGTAGGTTTCACATAAGATATATCAATAGAGGAGCATAGGTTTAGGAATAGGGATAGGGTTAGGGTTAGGGTTAACCCTAACCCTAACCAAGTTGGTTTGACATAAGTTATATCAATAGAGGAGGTTAGGGCTAGGGTTAGAGCTAACCCTAACACTACCCAAGTGTGGAGGACATGAGATATGTCAATAGAGGAGGTAAGGGTTAGGGATAGGGTTAGGGTTAGGGTTAACCCTAACCCTACCCAAGTGGGTAGGTCATGAGGTAAGTCAATAGAGGAGGGTTAGGGTTAGTGGGTTAGGGTTAGTAGGTTATGGTTAGGGTTATTTGGTTAGTTATAGGGTTATCGTTATGATTCGGGTAGAGTCAACCATACCCAAGTGTGTAGGTCATGAAGTAAGGGTTAGGGTAAGGGATAGGTTTACGGTTAAACCTAACTCTACCCAAGTAGTTTTGGCATAAGCTATATTAATAGAGGAGGTTAGGTTAGGGTTAGAGATAACCTAACACTACCCAAGTGGGTAGGACATGAGATATGTCAATAGAGGAAGTAAGGGTTAGGGATAGGGTTAGGTTAGGCTTAACCCTAACCCAACTCAAGTGGGTAAGTCATGAGGTAAGTCAATAGAGGAGGGAAAGGGTTAGAGTTAGGGTTAGTGGCTTAGGGTTAGGGTTAGGGTTAACCATAACCCTACCCAAGTAGGTTTGTCATTAGGTATATCAATAGAGGAGCTTAGGTTTAGGAATAGGGATAGGGTTAGGGTTAGGGTTAACCCTAACCCTAACCAAGTTGGTTTGACATAAGTTATATCAATAGAGGAGGTTAGGGTTTGAGCTAACCCTAACACTACCCAAGTGTGGAGGACATGAGATATGTCAATAGAGGAGGTAAGGGTTAGGGATAGGGTTAGGTAGGTTAACCCTAACCATATCCAAGTTGGTAGGTTGTGAGGTAAGTCAATAGGGAGGGTTAGGGTTAGTGGGTTAGGGTTAGGGTTAGTGGGTTAGCTTCAGAGTTATGGATAGGTTAGGGTTAGAGTTAACCCTACCCAAGTGGGTAGGTCATGACTTAAGGGTTAGGGTTAGGGATAGGTTTAGGGTTAACCATAACCCTACCCAAGTAGATTTGACATAAGGTATATCAATAGAGGAGCTTAGGTTTAGGAATATGGATAGAGTTATGGATAACCCTTACCCTACCCAAGTGGGTTTGACATAAGGTATATTAATAGAGGAGGTTAGGGTTAGGGTTAGAGATAACCCTAACACTACCCAAGTGGGTAGCACATGAGATATGTCAATAGAGGAAGTAAGGGTTAGGGATAGGGTTAGGGTTAGGCATAACCCTAACCCTACCCAAGTGGGTAGGTCATGAGGTAAGTCAATAGAGGAGGGTTAGGGTTAGTCGGTTAGGGTTAGTAGGTTATGGTTAGGGTTATTTGGTTAGCTATATGGGTTATCGTTAATGATTAGGGGTAGAGTTAGAGCCAGTACCCAAGTAGTGCAGAGTCATGACGTAAGGGTTAGGGTTAGGGATAGGTTTAGGGTTAACCCTAACCCTACCCAAGTAGGTTTGACATAAGGTATATCAATAGAGGAGCTTAGGTTTAGGAATGAGGATAGGTTTAGGGTTAACCCTAACCCTACCCAAGTGGGTTTGACATAAGGTATATTAATAGAGGAGGTTAGGGTTAGGTTAGAGATAGCCTAACACTACCAAGTGGGTAGGACATGAGATATGTCAATAGAGGAAGTAAGGTGGGATAGGGTTAGGGTTAGGCATATCTAACCCTACCAAGTGGGTAGGTCATGAGGTAAGTCAATAGAGGAGTTAGGGTTAGTGGGTTAGGGTTAGTAGGTTATGGTTAGGGTTATTTGGTTAGCTATAGGGTTATCGTTATGACTAGGGTAGAGTTAACCATACTCAAGTGTGCAGGTCATGACGTGAGGGTTAGGGTTAGGATAGGTTTAGGTTAACCCTAACCCTACCCAAGTAGGTTTGGCATAAGCTATATCAATAGAGGAGCTTAGGTTTAGGAATGAGGATAGGTTAGGGTTAACCTAACCCTACTCCAAGTGGGTATGGCATAAGGTATATCAATAGAGGAGCTTAGGTTTAGGAATATGGATAGATTAGGGTTAGGGTTAGGGTTAGGTTTACCCTACCCAAGTGGGTTTGACATAAGGTATATTAATAGAGGAGATTAGGTCTAGGGTTATAGATAACCTAACCCTACCAAAGTAGGTTTCACATAAGATATATCAATAGAGGAGCATAGGTTTAGGAATAGGGATAGGGTTAGGTTAGGGTTAACCCTAACCTAACCAAGTTGGTTTGACATAAGTTATATCAATAGAGGAGGTTAGGGCTAGGGTTAGAGCTAACCCTAACACTACCCAAGTGTGGAGGACATGAGATATGTCAATAGAGGAGGTAAGGGTTAGGGATAGGGTTAGGGTTAGGGTTAACCTAACCCTACCCAAGTGGGTAGGTCATGAGGTAAGTCAATAGAGGAGGGTTAGGGTTAGTGGGTTAGGGTTAGTAGGTTATGGTTAGGGTTATTTGGTTAGTTATAGGGTTATCGTTATGATTCGGGTAGAGTCAACCATACCCAAGTGTGTAGGTCATGAAGTAAGGGTTAGGGTAAGGGATAGGTTTACGGTTAAACCTAACTCTACCCAAGTAGTTTTGGCATAAGCTATATTAATAGAGGAGGTTAGGGTTAGGGTTAGAGATAACCCTAACACTACCCAAGTGGGTAGGACATGAGATATGTCAATAGAGGAAGTAAGGGTTAGGGATAGGGTTAGGGTTAGGCTTAACCCTAACCCAACTCAAGTGGGTAAGTCATGAGGTAAGTCAATAGAGGAGGGAAAGGGTTAGAGTTAGGGTTAGTGGCTTAGGGTTAGGGTTAGGGTTAACCATAACCCTACCCAAGTAGGTTTGTCATTAGGTATATCAATAGAGGAGCTTAGGTTTAGGAATAGGGATAGGGTTAGGGTTAGGGTTAACCCTAACCCTAACCAAGTTGGTTTGACATAAGTTATATCAATAGAGGAGGTTAGGGTTTGAGCTAACCCTAACACTACCCAAGTGTGGAGGACATGAGATATGTCAATAGAGGAGGTAAGGGTTAGGGATAGGGTTAGGGTTAACCTAACCATATCCAAGTTGGTAGGTTATGAGGTAAGTCAATAGGGAGGGTTAGGGTTAGTGGGTTAGGGTTAGGGTTAGTGGGTTAGCTTCAGAGTTATGGATAGGGTTAGGGTTAGAGTTAACCCTACCCAAGTGGGTAGGTCATGACTTAAGGGTTAGGGTTAGGGATAGTTTTAGGGTTAACCATAAACCTACCCAAGTAGATTTGACATAAGGTATATCAATAGAGGAGCTTAGGTTTAGGAATATGGATAGAGTTATGGA
>JAKVIS010002694.1:0-21196 GCA_033119425.1 Bufotes viridis | reverse complement strand
AGCAACTCTAGGAATCCTCTACTTGGACCGGTGGCCACCGAAAAATTCTGCCTTCTTCCAGAGATAGAAACGTTAAAAGTTTGTTGTACATGCAGGCCCACTAGGTCTACCTTCTCCCCAGAGTTGGAGTATCCAGCTCTTTCCCAGGCCGAGAAAACAGCAAGTGTAGGAATCGTCTGTTTGGGATGATTTGCAAGCGCTTTCGACTTGCACCGGTAAACACCGAAAAAATTATGGGTTCCTCTAGAGATAGAAACGTGAAAACTTTGTTGTACATGCAGGCACACTAGGTCTACCTACAGCCAGGAGTTGGAGTGTGCAGCTCTTTCCTGGGCCGAGAAAACAGCAACTCTAGGAATCCTCTACTTGGACCGGTGGCCACCGAAAAATTCTGCCTTCTTCCAGAGATAGAAACGTTAAAAGTTTGTTGTACATGTAGGCCCACTAGGTCTACCTTCTCCCCAGAGTTGGAGTATGCAGCTCTTTCCCAGGCCGAGAAAACAGCAAGTGTAGGAATCGTCTGTTTGGGATGATTTGCAAGCGCTTTTCGACTTGCACCGGTAAACACCGAAAAAATTATGGGTTCCTCTAGAGATAGAAACGTGAAAACTTTGTTGTACATGCAGGCACACTAGGTCTACCTACAGCCAGGAGTTGGAGTGTGCAGCTCTTTCCTGGGCCGAGAAAACAGCAACTCTAGGAATCCTCTACTTGGACCGGTGGCCACCGAAAAATTCTGCCTTCTTCCAGAGATAGAAACGTTAAAAGTTTGTTGTACATGCAGGCCCACTAGGTCTACCTTCTCCCCAGAGTTGGAGTATCCAGCTCTTTCCCAGGCCGAGAAAACAGCAAGTGTAGGAATCGTCTGTTTGGGATGATTTGCAAGCGCTTTTCGACTTGCACCGGTAAACACCGAAAAATTATGGGTTCCTCTAGAGATAGAAACGTGAAAACTTTGTTGTACATGCAGGCACACTAGGTCTACCTACAGCCAGGAGTTGGAGTGTGCAGCTCTTTCCTGGGCCGAGAAAACAGCAACTCTAGGAATCCTCTACTTGGACCGGTGGCCACCGAAAAATTCTGCCTTCTTCCAGAGATAGAAACGTTAAAAGTTTGTTGTACATGCAGGCCCACTAGGTCTACCTTCTCCCCAGAGTTGGAGTATGCAGCTCTTTCCCAGGCCGAGAAAACAGCAAGTGTAGGAATCGTCTGTTTGGGATGATTTGCAAGCGCTTTTCGACTTGCACCGGTAAACACCGAAAAATTATGGGTTCCTCTAGAGATAGAAACGTGAAAACTTTGTTGTACATGCAGGCACACTAGGTCTACCTACAGCCAGGAGTTGGAGTGTGCAGCTCTTTCCTGGGCCGAGAAAACAGCAACTCTAGGAATCCTCTACTTGGACCGGTGGCCACCGAAAAATTCTGCCTTCTTCCAGAGATAGAAACGTTAAAAGTTTGTTGTACATGCAGGCCCACTAGGTCTACCTTCTCCCCAGAGTTGGAGTATCCAGCTCTTTCCCAGGCCGAGAAAACAGCAAGTGTAGGAATCGTCTGTTTGGGATGATTTGCAAGCGCTTTTCGACTTGCACCGGTAAACACCGAAAAAATTATGGGTTCCTCTAGAGATAGAAACGTGAAAACTTTGTTGTACATGCAGGC
This sequence comes from Bufotes viridis, assembly GCA_033119425.1. NCBI lineage: Eukaryota > Metazoa > Chordata > Amphibia > Anura > Bufonidae > Bufotes > Bufotes viridis. The sequence goes on along the minus strand of JAKVIS010002694.1, from coordinate 19,535 downwards.
ACACTAGGTCTACCTACAGCCAGGAGTTGGAGTGTGCAGCTCTTTCCTGGGCCGAGAAAACAGCAACTCTAGGAATCCTCTACTTGGACCGGTGGCCACCGAAAAATTCTGCCTTCTTCCAGAGATAGAAACGTTAAAAGTTTGTTGTACATGCAGGCTTACTAGGTCTACCTTCTCCCCAGAGTTGGAGTATGCAGCTCTTTCCCAGGCCGAGAAAACAGCAAGTGTAGGAATCGTCTGTTTGGGATGATTTGCAAGCGCTTTTCGACTTGCACCGGTAAACACCGAAAAAATTATGGGTTCCTCTAGAGATAGAAACGGGAAAACTTTGTTGTACATGCAGGCACACTAGGTCTACCTACAGCCAGGAGTTGGAGTGTGCAGCTCTTTCCTGGGCCGAGAAAACAGCAACTCTAGGAATCCTCTTCTTGGACCGGTGGCCACCGAAAAAATTCTGCCTTCTTCCAGAGATAGAAACGTTAAAAGTTTGTTGTACATGTAGACCCACTAGGTCTACCTTCTCCCCAGAGTTGGAGTATGCAGCTCTTCCCCAGGCCGAGAAAACAGCAAGTGTAGGAATCGTCTGTTTGGGATGATTTGCTGTAAATTATGTTTATTTTTGTAAAGATTTTTTGATTTATGATAATAAACATTTGAGTGAAAGCATACAGTAAAATAATTTCACAGTATACAATCCAAAAATAATAATGGATAGAAAATCACACATTGAAGACATCTAGACAACAAGATGTAAGGGATGGGGAGGGTAAAGGGAGAGGGAACAGGGGTGTAGGCCAGAATATTCATTTTATTGTGATCTGATCTAGCGCAGAGTTTCATAATGATCATTAATATACAATTACGACATATTAACACAATGTATAAAGTCCTTGTATAAAGGAGGAGATGGAGTTCTTTGCTGTGAACTGGAACCACTTCTTCCATATTCGCTCATATTTGTCAGCTTTGAAATTGGCGTGCCATCTTCGTTTTTCAAAATCCGACACCTTGTTGAATTCTACCAACCACTCAAATAACAAAGGAGGGGTGTCTTGGAGCCATTTTCTAGGTATTAATATCTTGGCGGAGTTGAGGATAAATGTGCAAAGGTCTGATTTAACGCATTGTTGATGCTTGTCATACAAGTTAAACAATACCAAGTTTAATGACAGAACAATATTTGTCTTAAAAATGCTATTTATAATCTTCTGAATTCCCAACCAGAAGGAGTTTAGAACAGAGCAATGAAACCAAATATGACCATAGTCTCCTTTACCGACCCCACATCTCCAGCATGTGTCAGGGATTTCTGGTATGAACCTATGTAGCAAAACAGGGGTCTTATACCATCTGGTAGTCAATTTATATTGCATCTCTTGGTAGACACATGATGGAGAGTTGGACAAAGCATTTCTAATCACAAGGAGTTTCTGAGATTCAGAAAGACCATGCGTTAAATCCTTTTTCCATTTTTCACAGAAAGGGGGTTCAGAAGCTGGACGATTGATGATTTCGTAGCATTTTGCAAGAAGGTGTGGAGTAGTAGATCCCTCACGAATCATACATGTCAACCATCTATTCTCAGATGTAAGGGATTGAGTAAGATCTAGATCGTTGAGAAGAAAGCTAAGCCTAACATATTGACGGTTTGGGATAGAGGGTATTGAGAATAATTTGCATAGCTCTGGCTTGCTAATGAGTTTCCCCTTAACCCAAATCGATTTTATGGGGATAAAATCTCCCCGTGGTGAGTCACAAAGCACCTTTAACCAGTAAATCCAGGTTTTCGGTATGATACTGAATAAAGGGGAATCCAGTGACAGGCCTGGTATAAGGTTAAGAGAAGCATTTAATGAGTGCCATTTCTTAACTGTCTCTTTAGTTAATGAGCTTTTTAAATTTTTCAGTAGTCTGTTTTGGTTTGGGGGTTTCCAAAGTAGGGCAGGTAGACTGGTGTTAGTAAGATCTCTTTCAACGGAGATCCACTTTTTCCTAATCGGAGTGACACACCATTCCAAAGACCTAGTCATCATAGCTGCCTTATGATATTTTTCTATATCTGGGAGGCTAGTGCCGCCGGCACATTTGGGTCTGGTGAGGAGTCTGTATGAGAGCCTACTACGTTTATTACTCCAAATAAATTTTGAAGTGATTCTTCTGTATTTAGTGAAGAAGGCCTTCGGGATATTTATGGGTAGTGTTTGTATTAAGTATAAGATCTTTGGCAGAATACACATTTTTAAAATGTTCATTTTGCCAAACCAAGAGAGCCAAAGGGGCTCCCACTCTTTTAATTGTTTCTCTAAATCATTCAGAATGTTGGGAAAGTTATGTTTGTATAGATCGGCTTGGTTCTGACATATATTCACACCAAGATATTTAAAAGATGTTAAAGCTGGTTTTAGTTCACTTAAACTAAGCACCTCTGACCAAGTTCTGCTATCCAAATTCACATTGTATATAACTGACTTCGTAAGATTTATTTTAAAGTCTGAGACTTCATTGAAGATCCTGAACTCCTTAAGGAGATGAGGTAGTGCGAATTTGGGATTTGTTAAAGTAAATAAGGCATCATCAGCATATGCAGCAATCTTATGTTCCTCAGAGCCAGTATGAAGGCCAGAGATATGCATATTTTCCCTAATTCTTAAAAAAAAGGGCTCAAGGGATAGGATAAACAATAAAGGGGATAATGGACAACCCTGACGAGTCCCATTTTTTATATAGAAAGAATCTGATAGAATACCATTTACTTTGACTTTGGCCGCTGGAAAGGTATAAAGGGACATAATCTTGTTAATGAATTCCTCTGGGAATTGAAATTTGAATAGTACTTCCCTTAGGTATGACCAGTTCAAACGGTCGAAGGCTTTTTCCGCGTCGGAGGAGACCAAGACAAAGGGGATGTTTTTCATTTTCGCATATTCCATTAGTTGTAGTATCTTGATCGTATTATCCTTAGCCTCGCGGCCTGGCACGAAACCCACTTGGTCGCCTCCGACAAGAAAGCCAATGATCTTATTCAGTCGATTAGCCAAAAGAGAAGCAAGCAACTTCAGATCAATATTCAAAAGAGAAATCGGTCTGAAATTGGCACAATCAGTTGTGTCTTTGCCTTCTTTGGGAATCACCGTTATGTGTGCTAAAAGCGACTCCTGTCGTAGGCCATCTGATTCACCCAGTGCATTAAAATACTCCACTAAATGTGGTGCTAGTAATTTTTTGAATTTTTTATAGTAACTGGCCGAGAGACCATCTGGGCCTGGGCTTTTGCCTAATTTGAGGCTATCAATTGCTTTATACATTTCTTCTAATGTAAAGGGTGTAACCAGAATTTTTCTCTGTTCCTGAGAGATATTAGGTACATTTATCTTACTCAAATACTGTTTGATTTTATCTTGGGTCTGATTTAGTGTTACCTTGGAATCGGAGGAATGAATGTTATATAATTTATTATAGAAGTCCCTAAACGCCGAGGCTATCCCTTCTGAATCATGTACAATCTTGTTACAACTGTTTTTAATTTTGGCGATATTGTTTTTGGCTCTTTCTTTTCTTACTACTCTAGCTAGCTCTTTTCCACACTTATTTGCATATAAGAACTGTTTATATTTTGCAAAGTAAATGTACTTTTGGTAGGAGTGGTCTATGAGTTTCTTCACTTCCAGTCTCAAATTTGTTAACTCTATCTCCGTGTTGGCATCTGGGGAGGATTTGTGGGAATTTTCTAGCTGTCTAATCTGATTCATTAGATATTCTATGGATTTGTTTCTTGCTTTTTTTTCCCTTGTGCCTAGTTGTATTAAAAGGCCCCTGATCACTGCTTTGTGAGTCTCCCATGTTAATGAATCGCAAGTATTCCCAGATAAATTCTCTCTAAAGAATAACTCTATCTGTGAGGAGATATGTTTCACATTGGCGTCCTTATTAAGTAAACTTTCGTTTAATACCCAGGTGTTTGGTCTCTTCTCTAATTGGCCATGTTTGAAGTGTAGGATTACCGGAGCATGGTCAGACAGTAATTTAACGTCATATTCAATTTTGAGTACCGATTCTATATCTTTTTGTAGTATCAAGAAGAAATCTATCCTCGAATGAGATTTGTGAAGCTGGGAATAATATGAATAGTCTTTTGTGTTTGGATGCAATATCCTCCATATATCAACTAGCAAATGTTCTCTTAGAATGTTTTTAAATTGTTGTAGATTTTTACTAGATAAACGAGATTTGCCCGAAGAAGCATCAAGTTTAGGTTCTGGAGTAAGATTAAAATCTCCACCCAAAATTAATGAACCCTCTGAAAAAGGTTCTAACGCTTCAAAAACATTCTTTAGAAAACTAATCTGTCTGTCATTGGGGGCGTAAATGTTTACAAAGGTATAGATCTTATCATCAATTGTTCCTTTAAGCAGTATGTATCTTCCCTCAGGATCACTGATGCAATCTAATTTTTTAAAGGTGACGTTTTTACTAATAACTATAGAAACGCCCTTTTCTCGTTTCAATGGCGTACAGGAATTAAACCAATTTCTATAGAAATAATTCTTGATAGTGGGGGTGTAAGTCTTTTTAAAATGTGTTTCTTGAAGGAACAACACATCAATACGTTGCTTCTTAAAGAAATGAAGGATTTGGCCTCTTTTTGCAGGGATATTTAGGCCATTTGCATTTAAGGAAGCACAGCGTAGCTCGGGCATGATAAAGTCACTTACTAGTCTAATTAGAACAGTCTAGCCTTTTTAAAGGAGAGGGAGCAAAGGATTGTAGGGGATTGGAAAATAAAAATAAAAAATTGAAGCTAAAACTACTAAGTGGTACTCCTCTAACAAAGAGAGGAACAGTACCTAGTTGGATAGGAGAGCAGTGTCAGGCCTACTGGATGGTAGGTCTGAGTTTCAAACACACCCAAGGTGTGTTACTGTAATGATATGGGGGGGCAGAAAGAAAAAACTTAGGGTGTATCTAAATCACCCGTATGTATAAGTAGAGCACTATTGTGTTAAGTACACGGGTATGTAGAATAATGTGATGTATAAAGGCAAGGGGGGTTACCTGTCAGATGAAGAGATCAAGGTCCACACATGTACCTGAGTATAAAAGTGTAAACCTCAAAGGATAAAGGTTAACAAAACCATCACTAAAATGGAAGAACACAACTAATAACATAGCATAACTAGTTAAACACTATGGGATGAACAAGTCAGTGGGAGATGATTCTCTCACACCGACTGGTGCAATTATACTGAAGTCCAGTAATAATCACAATCTAAATAAAACAAAAAACAATATATCCTTAATATTAATAACGTTGAAACATACTACCATAAAAGTAATAGTGTTATTCAATTACAGTAGAAAAAGGATATATTACATCAGGTTTCATCCAGGAGTGTGCTGTCTGGTAGCGGGGGTAGCCCCTCTAGAATGTTTTCTTGGCGCTCTGGGAAGCTGGGAGTCTTCCTCCATCCTTTTTCTATGTTGTGGCGTCGAAATCTGGTCCCATCTGATAGGTTTCGGAAGCTCTGGAGGTGGAGGAGCTGATTCGGATGAGAGCCACTCAGGTATAGAAATGTGCTCCAAGCGCATCTTGGTCAGAGCAAAAGATAAGTCCTCTGAAGTACGTATTGTGAGTTGCTTTCCATTGTGGGTAATAAGGAGCCCAAAGGGATACAACCATCGGTATTTAACATTCATTTCTCTCAGTGTTTTGGTCAGTGGAATCAATTGTCTACGTTTTTCCAATGTTAACCTAGATAAGTCTTGGTATATTGAGATTGTGCCCCCTTCGTACTCAATGTGTTTAGCATACCTTGCTTTCTTGAGGATTTCCTCTTTGATTGAGAAACTCAATATATAACAGAGAATGTCTCTGGGGATATCCGTTGAGACCGACTTGGGGCGATAGACTCTATGGGCCCTTTCCAAACCTAACTCAAAATGCTCTTTAGTGCTGAAGGTACTTCTTTATCTTCTACTGACTCCGGTATCCCTTTTATGCGGAGGTTGTTTCTTCTAGAGCGGTTCTCCAGGTCATCTATGTGTATCTGGAGTTCATTTATTTCCGATTGTTGCGAGGCAATTTTGTCTTCCATATGAGAAGCATGTGTGATGATTTGCTCATTCGTTGCTTCAGCGAGGTTCAGTCTCACATTTAATTGTTTAATCTCATTTTTGATTTCAGAAAGATCACTCTTCAGGGATGTTGACATTTCTTTGAAAAGATCACGTATGTTATCCATTGTGGGGAGATTTTTTATATGACTCCTAAGATCTTCCCTTTCTTGCGTAGAGTCCTCCTCCGAATCAGAGCCGGAGTTATTTTCTGATCTGTACTTGTCTGTTATATTAGATGTTTCATCTGGATTGTATTCTGGAGCTTCAGCATTAAGTTTTTGAGGCCTTGGGGTATTTAAGGGTCTCTTGGGGGTTCTTGAGTTTTTCACCCCTTCCATCAGACTCCTAGGCTTTCCCATTTTTGAATCCAGTGTGCGACGTAATGAGAGTAGTATATATTTGTACTGTTGAAAAGCAGGTCTGCTGATAAAAACAATGTAGATTGGAAGGACAAGATCTAAGCACTTTCGCTTATAATACCTTGACCTCTAAATCTCAGGCGCCCCTAAATCAAACAAATTACATCATATCAGGGGTGATCAGTTGTCATAGAGAAAATGAACGCACAAATAGTTAAGTCCAGCAACTGTTTTGGTGATTCAGCAGGTATATAGCAATATGTCCTTTTAACTGCAGGCAGAAGGTCACGTACTACTGCTCCTTGTAGAGCGCCAGATTACGTGAGTACCAAATCAACCCTTGTCGCTACAGGGTCGGTTTCAAAAGTTATTAAGATCCAATGATAAGTTAGTAGTACTTCCCAATTTTCAATTATTGAGGTACTAGCAGGGTAAGAGCGATCTGGGATAGATAAAAGCGGTGCGTATACCGTTAGATTTAGGTCAGCGGTTTCACAGCACCTCTTGTACTTCAGTCAATTTGTATTTGTGGCATAGAATATTAATATCTGCTCTGTATCAACAGGTTCACTTACCCTACCCAGTCGTGATGCGGCTTTGCTTGTTGCTTGAATGTATTAGTTAACTGTTATTATTCTGATCGCTGCTGCGTGTCACTTTAGTCCGTGGCTTGAACGCTGTAATAGGCCGCAATATAGTCCAACTTTAAGCTCTTGTTATTGCAAGATAGAAACCGGGCTAAAATCGCAAGGGTTGATTGGCCCGCTATTGCAGTGACTTCTTCCCTTCAAAGAATCTGGGATAGTGAGGGTTAAATCCCGTTACTTTTGTATGCTGGAATGCAGTGCTTAATTATTAAGTGCTCTCCTCTCCTCTGTAGCCGGGTCACCAGCTATGCAAACTCCAGGTCGCGGTCTGTAACTCAGAGAAGGCCGCAGCTCCTACTATCTCCTGGAGTTCCTGAGTTTAGATGCTAAGCTGGTAGGGCAGAGAGCTTCGGTGAGAGTCACCGGATGTCTCCAGGTCCCTCCTAGCAGGCACTCGTCCTCTCCTCTCGGTGCTTCCGGGAGGGCAGGCTGCAGATCATAGTGTCTACTACCCGGCCGCGAGCCGGGCCTCTCTAGCGGTGCCGACTCTCTTACCGGGCCGGCCAGCAGAGGTCTCTGCAGGGGGATCGAGGTCATCTCCGGAGTACGGTCGTGAGGCTGGTTTATAGGAAGTTCAGCGATCTTCAGGGGACAGATCTCAGCGTTGAGCAGCATAGCTCCGCGGCTCTGAACACTCTGTGTTAGGCCGCAACTTCCGGCCTGACTTTAAATCACTCTCGATCCAGACTTCTTGTATCAATAAACTGCTATAAACGGAGTCCTCTGTCTTTGTCTTTCAGATGACTTAGAGCGTTATATGAACTTTGGAGCTATTAACTAGCCAGATGAAGCTAGATTTGCAATGAATAATCAGGAGCAGTGCCTCTACACGTCCTCTCACACTGGTTGCTAGCTCCGCCCCCTGTTTGGGATGATTTGCAAGCGCTTTTCGACTTGCACCGGTAAACACCGAAAAAATTATGGGTTCCTCTAGAGATAGAAACGTGAAAACTTTGTTGTACATGCAGGCACACTAGGTCTACCTACAGCCAGGAGTTGGAGTGTGCAGCTCTTTCCTGGGCCGAGAAAACAGCAACTCTAGGAATCCTCTACTTGGACCGGTGGCCACCGAAAAAATTCTGCCTTCTTCCAGAGATAGAAACGTTAAAAGTTTGTTGTACATGCAGGCCCACTAGGTCTACCTTCTCCCCAGAGTTGGAGTATCCAGCTCTTTCCCAGGCCGAGAAAACAGCAAGTATAGGAATCGTCTGTTTGGGATGATTTGCAAGCGCTTTTCGACTTGCACCGGTAAACACCGAAAAAATTATGGGTTCCTCTAGAGATTGAAACGTGAAAACTTTGTTGTACATGCAGGCACACTAGGTCTACCTACAGCCAGGAGTTGGAGTGTGCAGCTCTTTCCTGGGCCGAGAAAACAGCAACTCTAGGAATCCTCTTCTTGGACCGGTGGCCACCGAAAAAATTCTGCCTTCTTCCAGAGATAGAAACGTTAAAAGTTTGTTGTACATGTAGGCCCACTAGGTCTACCTTCTCCCCAGAGTTGGAGTATGCAGCTCTTTCCCAGGCCGAGAAAACAGCAAGTGTAGGAATCGTCTGTTTGGGATGATTTGCAAGCGCTTTTCGACTTGCACCGGTAAACACCGAAAAAATTATGGGTTCCTCTAGAGATAGAAACGTGAAAACTTTGTTGTACATGCAGGCACACTAGGTCTACCTACAGCCAGGAGTTGGAGTGTGCAGCTCTTTCCTGGGCCGAGAAAACAGCAACTCTAGGAATCCTCTACTTGGACCGGTGGCCACCGAAAAAATTCTGCCTTCTTCCAGAGATAGAAACGTTAAAAGTTTGTTGTACATGTAGGCCCACTAGGTCTACCTTCTCCCCAGAGTTGGAGTATGCAGCTCTTTCCCAGGCCGAGAAAACAGCAAGTGTAGGAATCGTCTGTTTGGGATGATTTGCAAGCGCTTTTCGACTTGCACCGGTAAACACCGAAAAAATTATGGGTTCCTCTAGAGATAGAAACGTGAAAACTTTGTTGTACATGCAGGCACACTAGGTCTACCTACAGCCAGGAGTTGGAGTGTGCAGCTCTTTCCTGGGCCGAGAAAACAGCAACTCTAGGAATCCTCTACTTGGACCGGTGGCCACCGAAAAAATTCTGCCTTCTTCCAGAGATAGAAACGTTAAAAGTTTGTTGTACATGTAGGCCCACTAGGTCTACCTTCTCCCCAGAGTTGGAGTATGCAGCTCTTTCCCAGGCCGAGAAAACAGCAAGTGTAGGAATCGTCTGTTTGGGATGATTTGCAAGCGCTTTCGACTTGCACCGGTAAACACCGAAAAAATTATGGGTTCCTCTAGAGATAGAAACGTGAAAACTTTGTTGTACATGCAGGCACACTAGGTCTACCTACAGCCAGGAGTTGGAGTGTGCAGCTCTTTCCTGGGCCGAGAAAACAGCAACTCTAGGAATCCTCTACTTGGACCGGTGGCCACCGAAAAAATTCTGCCTTCTTCCAGAGATAGAAACGTTAAAAGTTTGTTGTACATGTAGGCCCACTAGGTCTACCTTCTCCCCAGAGTTGGAGTATGCAGCTCTTTCCCAGGCCGAGAAAACAGCAAGTGTAGGAATCGTCTGTTTGGGATGATTTGCAAGCGCTTTTCGACTTGCACCGGTAAACACCGAAAAAATTATGGGTTCCTCTAGAGATAGAAACGTGAAAACTTTGTTGTACATGCAGGCACACTAGGTCTACCTACAGCCAGGAGTTGGAGTGTGCAGCTCTTTCCTGGGCCGAGAAAACAGCAACTCTAGGAATCCTCTACTTGGACCGGTGGCCACCGAAAAAATTCTGCCTTCTTCCAGAGATAGAAACGTTAAAAGTTTGTTGTACATGTAGGCCCACTAGGTCTACCTTCTCCCCAGAGTTGGAGTATGCAGCTCTTTCCCAGGCCGAGAAAACAGCAAGTGTAGGAATCGTCTGTTTGGGATGATTTGCAAGCGCTTTTCGACTTGCACCGGTAAACACCGAAAAAATTATGGGTTCCTCTAGAGATAGAAACGTGAAAACTTTGTTGTACATGCAGGCACACTAGGTCTACCTACAGCCAGGAGTTGGAGTGTGCAGCTCTTTCCTGGGCCGAGAAAACAGCAACTCTAGGAATCCTCTACTTGGACCGGTGGCCACCGAAAAAATTCTGCCTTCTTCCAGAGATAGAAACGTTAAAAGTTTGTTGTACATGTAGGCCCACTAGGTCTACCTTCTCCCCAGAGTTGGAGTATGCAGCTCTTTCCCAGGCCGAGAAAACAGCAAGTGTAGGAATCGTCTGTTTGGGATGATTTGCAAGCGCTTTTCGACTTGCACCGGTAAACACCGAAAAAATTATGGGTTCCTCTAGAGATAGAAACGTGAAAACTTTGTTGTACATGCAGGCACACTAGGTCTACCTACAGCCAGGAGTTGGAGTGTGCAGCTCTTTCCTGGGCCGAGAAAACAGCAACTCTAGGAATCCTCTACTTGGACCGGTGGCCACCGAAAAATTCTGCCTTCTTCCAGAGATAGAAACGTTAAAAGTTTGTTGTACATGTAGGCCCACTAGGTCTACCTTCTCCCCAGAGTTGGAGTATGCAGCTCTTTCCCAGGCCGAGAAAACAGCAAGTGTAGGAATCGTCTGTTTGGGATGATTTGCAAGCGCTTTTCGACTTGCACCGGTAAACACCGAAAAAATTATGGGTTCCTCTAGAGATAGAAACGTGAAAACTTTGTTGTACATGCAGGCACACTAGGTCTACCTACAGCCAGGAGTTGGAGTGTGCAGCTCTTTCCTGGGCCGAGAAAACAGCAACTCTAGGAATCCTCTACTTGGACCGGTGGCCACCGAAAAAATTCTGCCTTCTTCCAGAGATAGAAACGTTAAAAGTTTGTTGTACATGTAGGCCCACTAGGTCTACCTTCTCCCCAGAGTTGGAGTATGCAGCTCTTTCCCAGGCCGAGAAAACAGCAAGTGTAGGAATCGTCTGTTTGGGATGATTTGCAAGCGCTTTTCGACTTGCACCGGTAAACACCGAAAAAATTATGGGTTCCTCTAGAGATAGAAACGTGAAAACTTTGTTGTACATGCAGGCACACTAGGTCTACCTACAGCCAGGAGTTGGAGTGTGCAGCTCTTTCCTGGGCCGAGAAAACAGCAACTCTAGGAATCCTCTACTTGGACCGGTGGCCACCGAAAAATTCTGCCTTCTTCCAGAGATAGAAACGTTAAAAGTTTGTTGTACATGTAGGCCCACTAGGTCTACCTTCTCCCCAGAGTTGGAGTATGCAGCTCTTTCCCAGGCCGAGAAAACAGCAAGTGTAGGAATCGTCTGTTTGGGATGATTTGCAAGCGCTTTTCGACTTGCACCGGTAAACACCGAAAAAATTATGGGTTCCTCTAGAGATAGAAACGTGAAAACTTTGTTGTACATGCAGGCACACTAGGTCTATCTACAGCCAGGAGTTGGAGTGTGCAGCTCTTTCCTGGGCCGAGAAAACAGCAACTCTAGGAATCCTCTACTTGGACCGGTGGCCACCGAAAAAATTCTGCCTTCTTCCAGAGATAGAAACGTTAAAAGTTTGTTGTACATGTAGGCCCACTAGGTCTACCTTCTCCCCAGAGTTGGAGTATGCAGCTCTTTCCCAGGCCGAGAAAACAGCAAGTGTAGGAATCGTCTGTTTGGGATGATTTGCAAGCGCTTTTCGACTTGCACCGGTAAACACCGAAAAATTATGGGTTCCTCTAGAGATAGAAACGTGAAAACTTTGTTGTACATGCAGGCACACTAGGTCTATCTACAGCCAGGAGTTGGAGTGTGCAGCTCTTTCCTGGGCCGAGAAAACAGCAACTCTAGGAATCCTCTACTTGGACCGGTGGCCACCGAAAAAATTCTGCCTTCTTCCAGAGATAGAAACGTTAAAAGTTTGTTGTACATGTAGGCCCACTAGGTCTACCTGCAGCTCTTTCCCAGGCCGAGAAAACAGCAAGTGTAGGAATCGTCTTCTTGGGATGATTTGCAAGCGCTTTTCGACTTGCACCGGTAAACACCGAAAAAATTATGGGTTCCTCTAGAGATAGAAACGTGAAAACTTTGTTGTACATGCAGGCACACTAGTTCTATCTACAGCCAGGAGTTGGAGTGTGCAGCTCTTTCCTGGGCCGAGAAAACAGCAACTCTAGGAATCCTCTACTTGGACCGGTGGCCACCGAAAAAATTCTGCCTTCTTCCAGAGATAGAAACGTTAAAAGTTTGTTGTACATGTAGCCCCACTAGGTCTACCTTCTCCCCAGAGTTGGAGTATGCAGCTCTTTCCCAGTCCGAGAAAACAGCAACTGTAGAAATCGTCTGTTTGGGATGATTTGCAAGCGCTTTTCGACTTGCACCGGTAAACACCGAAAAAATTATGGGTTCCTCTAGAGATAGAAACGTGAAAACTTTGTTGTACATGCAGGCACACTAGGTCTATCAACAGCCAGGAGTTGGAGTGTGCAGCTCTTTCCTGGGCCGAGAAAACAGCAACTCTAGGAATCCTCTACTTGGACCGGTGGCCACCGAAAAAATCTGCCTTCTTCCAGAGATAGAAACGTTAAAAGTTTGTTGTACATGCAGGCCCACTAGGTCTACCTTCTCCCCAGAGTTGGAGTATCCAGCTCTTTCCTGGGCCGAGAAAACAGCAACTCTAGGAATCCTCTACTTGGACCGGTGGCCACCGAAAAAATTCTTCCTTCTTCCAGAGATAGAAACGTTAAAAGTTTGTTGTACATGTAGGCCCACTAGGTCTACCTTCTCCCCAGAGTTGGAGTATGCAGCTCTTTCCCAGGCCGAGAAAACAGCAAGTGTAGGAATCGTCTGTTTATCGGGATGATTTGCAAGCGCTTTTCGACTTGCACCGGTAAACACCGAAAAAATTATGGGTTCCTCTAGAGATAGAAACGTGAAAACTTTGTTGTACATGCAGGCACACTAGGTCTATCTACAGCCAGGAGTTGGAGTGTGCAGCTCTTTCCTGGGCCGAGAAAACAGCAACTCTAGGAATCCTCTACTTGGACCGGTGGCCACCGAAAAAATTCTGCCTTCTTCCAGAGATAGAAACGTTAAAAGTTTGTTGTACATGTAGGCCCACTAGGTCTACCTTCTCCCCAGAGTTGGAGTATGCAGCTCTTTCCCAGGCCGAGAAAACAGCAAGTGTAGGAATCGTCTATTCATCGGGATGATTTGCAAGCGCTTTTCGACTTGCACCGGTAAACACCGAAAAAATTATGGGTTCCTCTAGAGATAGAAACATGAAAACTTTGTTGTACATGCAGGCACACTAGGTCTATCTACAGCCAGGAGTTGGAGTGTGCAGCTCTTTCCTGGGCCGAGAAAACAGCAACTCTAGGAATCCTCTACTTGGACCGGTGGCCACCGAAAAAATTCTGCCTTCTTCCAGAGATAGAAACGTTAAAAGTTTGTTGTACATGTAGGCCCACTAGGTCTACCTCCTCCCCAGAGTTGGAGTATGCAGCTCTTTCCCAGGCCGAGAAAACAGCAAGTGTAGGAATCGTCTATTCATCGGGATGATTTGCAAGCGCTTTTCGACTTGCACCGGTAAACACCGAAAAAATTATGGGTTCCTCTAGAGATAGAAACATGAAAACTTTGTTGTACATGCAGGCACACTAGGTCTACCTACAGCCAGGAGTTGGAGTGTGCAGCTCTTTCCTGGGCCGAGAAAACAGCAACTCTAGGAATCCTCTACTTGGACCGGTGGCCACCGAAAAAATTCTGCCTTCTTCCAGAGATAGAAACGTTAAAAGTTTGTTGTACATGTAGGCCCACTAGGTCTACCTTCTCCCCAGAGTTGGAGTATGCAGCTCTTTCCCAGGCCGAGAAAACAGCAAGTGTAGGAATCGTCTGTTTGGGATGATTTGCAAGCGCTTTTCGACTTGCACCGGTAAACACCGAAAAAATTATGGGTTCCTCTAGAGATAGAAACGTGAAAACTTTGTTGTACATGCAGGCACACTAGGTCTACCTACAGCCAGGAGTTGGAGTGTGCAGCTCTTTCCTGGGCCGAGAAAACAGCAACTCTAGGAATCCTCTACTTGGACCGGTGGCCACCGAAAAAATTCTGCCTTCTTCCAGAGATAGAAACGTTAAAAGTTTGTTGTACATGTAGGCCCACTAGGTCTACCTTCTCCCCAGAGTTGGAGTATGCAGCTCTTTCCCAGGCCGAGAAAACAGCAAGTGTAGGAATCGTCTGTTTGGGATGATTTGCAAGCGCTTTTCGACTTGCACCGGTAAACACCGAAAAAATTATGGGTTCCTCTAGAGATAGAAACGTGAAAACTTTGTTGTACATGCAGGCACACTAGGTCTACCTACAGCCAGGAGTTGGAGTGTGCAGCTCTTTCCTGGGCCGAGAAAACAGCAACTCTAGGAATCCTCTACTTGGACCGGTGGCCACCGAAAAAATTCTGCCTTCTTCCAGAGATAGAAACGTTAAAAGTTTGTTGTACATGTAGGCCCACTAGGTCTACCTTCTCCCCAGAGTTGGAGTATGCAGCTCTTTCCCAGGCCGAGAAAACAGCAAGTGTAGGAATCGTCTGTTTGGGATGATTTGCAAGCGCTTTTCGACTTGCACCGGTAAACACCGAAAAAATTATGGGTTCCTCTAGAGATAGAAACGTGAAAACTTTGTTGTACATGCAGGCACACTAGGTCTACCTACAGCCAGGAGTTGGAGTGTGCAGCTCTTTCCTGGGCCGAGAAAACAGCAACTCTAGGAATCCTCTACTTGGACCGGTGGCCACCGAAAAAATTCTGCCTTCTTCCAGAGATAGAAACGTTAAAAGTTTGTTGTACATGTAGGCCCACTAGGTCTACCTTCTCCCCAGAGTTGGAGTATGCAGCTCTTTCCCAGGCCGAGAAAACAGCAAGTGTAGGAATCGTCTGTTTGGGATGATTTGCAAGCGCTTTTCGACTTGCACCGGTAAACACCGAAAAAATTATGGGTTCCTCTAGAGATAGAAACGTGAAAACTTTGTTGTACATGCAGGCACACTAGGTCTACCTACAGCCAGGAGTTGGAGTGTGCAGCTCTTTCCTGGGCCGAGAAAACAGCAACTCTAGGAATCCTCTACTTGGACCGGTGGCCACCGAAAAAATTCTGCCTTCTTCCAGAGATAGAAACGTTAAAAGTTTGTTGTACATGTAGGCCCACTAGGTCTACCTTCTCCCCAGAGTTGGAGTATGCAGCTCTTTCCCAGGCCGAGAAAACAGCAAGTGTAGGAATCGTCTGTTTGGGATGATTTGCAAGCGCTTTTCGACTTGCACCGGTAAACACCGAAAAAATTATGGGTTCCTCTAGAGATAGAAACGTGAAAACTTTGTTGTACATGCAGGCACACTAGGTCTACCTACAGCCAGGAGTTGGAGTGTGCAGCTCTTTCCTGGGCCGAGAAAACAGCAACTCTAGGAATCCTCTACTTGGACCGGTGGCCACCGAAAAAATTCTGCCTTCTTCCAGAGATAGAAACGTTAAAAGTTTGTTGTACATGTAGGCCCACTAGGTCTACCTTCTCCCCAGAGTTGGAGTATGCAGCTCTTTCCCAGGCCGAGAAAACAGCAAGTGTAGGAATCGTCTGTTTGGGATGATTTGCAAGCGCTTTTCGACTTGCACCGGTAAACACCGAAAAAATTATGGGTTCCTCTAGAGATAGAAACGTGAAAACTTTGTTGTACATGCAGGCACACTAGGTCTACCTACAGCCAGGAGTTGGAGTGTGCAGCTCTTTCCTGGGCCGAGAAAACAGCAACTCTAGGAATCCTCTACTTGGACCGGTGGCCACCGAAAAAATTCTGCCTTCTTCCAGAGATAGAAACGTTAAAAGTTTGTTGTACATGTAGGCCCACTAGGTCTACCTTCTCCCCAGAGTTGGAGTATGCAGCTCTTTCCCAGGCCGAGAAAACAGCAAGTGTAGGAATCGTCTGTTTGGGATGATTTGCAAGCGCTTTTCGACTTGCACCGGTAAACACCGAAAAAATTATGGGTTCCTCTAGAGATAGAAACGTGAAAACTTTGTTGTACATGCAGGCACACTAGGTCTACCTACAGCCAGGAGTTGGAGTGTGCAGCTCTTTCCTGGGCCGAGAAAACAGCAACTCTAGGAATCCTCTACTTGGACCGGTGGCCACCGAAAAAATTCTGCCTTCTTCCAGAGATAGAAACGTTAAAAGTTTGTTGTACATGTAGGCCCACTAGGTCTACCTTCTCCCCAGAGTTGGAGTATGCAGCTCTTTCCCAGGCCGAGAAAACAGCAAGTGTAGGAATCGTCTGTTTGGGATGATTTGCAAGCGCTTTTCGACTTGCACCGGTAAACACCGAAAAAATTATGGGTTCCTCTAGAGATAGAAACGTGAAAACTTTGTTGTACATGCAGGCACACTAGGTCTACCTACAGCCAGGAGTTGGAGTGTGCAGCTCTTTCCTGGGCCGAGAAAACAGCAACTCTAGGAATCCTCTACTTGGACCGGTGGCCACCGAAAAAATTCTGCCTTCTTCCAGAGATAGAAACGTTAAAAGTTTGTTGTACATGTAGGCCCACTAGGTCTACCTTCTCCCCAGAGTTGGAGTATGCAGCTCTTTCCCAGGCCGAGAAAACAGCAAGTGTAGGAATCGTCTGTTTGGGATGATTTGCAAGCGCTTTTCGACTTGCACCGGTAAACACCGAAAAAATTATGGGTTCCTCTAGAGATAGAAACGTGAAAACTTTGTTGTACATGCAGGCACACTAGGTCTACCTACAGCCAGGAGTTGGAGTGTGCAGCTCTTTCCTGGGCCGAGAAAACAGCAACTCTAGGAATCCTCTACTTGGACCGGTGGCCACCGAAAAAATTCTGCCTTCTTCCAGAGATAGAAACGTTAAAAGTTTGTTGTACATGTAGGCCCACTAGGTCTACCTTCTCCCCAGAGTTGGAGTATGCAGCTCTTTCCCAGGCCGAGAAAACAGCAAGTGTAGGAATCGTCTGTTTGGGATGATTTGCAAGCGCTTTTCGACTTGCACCGGTAAACACCGAAAAAATTATGGGTTCCTCTAGAGATAGAAACGTGAAAACTTTGTTGTACATGCAGGCACACTAGCTCTACCTACAGCCAGGAGTTGGAGTGTGCAGCTCTTTCCTAGGCCGAGAAAACAGCAACTCTAGGAATCCTCTACTTGGACCGGTGGCCACCGAAAAAATTCTGCCTTCTTCCAGAGATAGAAACGTTAAAAGATTATTGTACATGTAGGCTCACTAGGTCTACCTTCTCCCCAGAGTTGGAGTATGCAGCTCTTTCCCAGGCCGAGAAAACAGCAACTGTAGAAATCGTCTGTTTGGGATGATTTGCAAGCGCTTTTCGACTTGCACCGGTAAACACCGAAAAAATTATGGGTTCCTCTAGAGATAGAAACGTGAAAACTGGGGGCGGAGTTAGCCACTGGAGCAGGAAGAAGCACTTTTACAGAGCTCTGCTCACTACCATCTTAAAACCTTTGTAAAGGTGTGGATTCCAGTGATATTCCAGAATAAACAACATATTCGGAACCAGAACAACTCCAGGAACACAGCCATACCAAAATCTGGACTTTTTACTGCCGAAAATATTTGCGGCCCACTGCTGGCCTTCAAGCCGGGGCCTAAATTTATACAGCTCTCCGTCTCTTTGACTTGCCGCGGCTGTAACACTGCACCCACAGTACAAGCACCCTGCATTGGATCCAGAGCAACCAGGTCGGACTTCTGGATCTTTCAGAGACTACAATCAAAGTATTAGCTAAAGCTGGGCCTCAGAACCGTGAATTTTCGCGTTAAGGCACGCGCGATTCAGGCGGGACGAGCACGGTGGTTCGGGTAAGACCTCACAATCGAGTATACAACCTATAGCCCCTATACTCTATCCCCCAACCACCCATGAGTAGCTAACACTTAGCTGCTATTTTTCACCAGCTGAGTCTGAGCCCGGACTGTAATTCAACACGCGATTATTATCACAAGAAATATTCGCATCCAATTTTACAGCTCTAATATTTAATCGCATCCCAGTCATTGCGCCTTGAAAACCTGAACTGAACCTATTCCAGCACGCGATTTCGAATACAAGAAATATTCGCATCCACGACCAGTAACACTAATACTTAATCGCATTCCAGTCTGTCATAGAAAGCTAGAACTGCACCTGAATATTGCACACATTGCGATTCTATCTTGCACATAAATATTCGCATCAAAGAAAAGCAGCGATTTCTATATCTTTATCTACAGTGAATCTATCGTTTATAGCACAACTGAATCAAACCGAGCTAAATCAGAAGTCACAGATACTATTCCAACTTATATGATCTGATACAGTGTCGTTCAGTTACGTGTTTTACTGAGCTTTAATTAATCAAAAGCACAACTGAGCACGCATATACACACCTGTGATGTGAACAGCACAATTTCTATACCGTCGCCTGCAGCGAGCCAACATGGGGAAAACCAGAAGCACTCTGCAGAAGCTTCAGGCAGAAGCCTTAAAACACCCAAAGAAACAGATGGACAACACCAAGCAGCTGGACACCAAATCGTTTGAAACTGCATATAACGGATCGAAAGTGAAGAAGATACAGATCAGGTACCCTAAATGAGGTTAAAAACTATGTGAAGCTCTCCCTACCACTGAATGTATCAAAGGGACTCTTCAAAGGAATTTTCCTCAGCTATGAAGAAGAACTTTCGAAGTTAGAGCTGATCTAAGACAGATAGGCTCTAGAACTGCTGCCGTTGAAGAGTCTACCAATAAACTTACTCAACATGCAGCTCATACTGAAAAGACTTTGCAACACTACCGGTCAGAGATGTACAAGCTCAAACTACACATTGACGACCTCGAGACAGATCTCGTCGCAGCAATATTAGAATCAAGGGAATGCCCGAATCGGTCTTGGATAAAGACATCCACACGGTGTTAACCCAGATTTTCAATGAACTCCTACAACAGGATAAATCGACGGACCTGCATATTGAGAGGGCCCATCAGGTTTATAGACCCAAACATATTCAGAGCGACATTCCGAGGGCGTTCTTTGTTGTTTACAAAGTTTCCGCACCAGAAAACATCATCCAAAAATCACGTACCTCAAACAAGATTGAATGGGAAGGTGCCGAGCTAGCTCTTTATCAGGACATCTCGAGATACACCTTATATGTAAGGAGCATTCTTCAGCCACTCACAAGGGAGCTACGGGGAAAAAGGTGTCAAATATGGCGCTGGCTCTTTCCACTTGGTCTACTCATCTCTTTCCATAACAAGACTTTCACTGTCAGGGCCGCCAGAGGACCTCCCAGCAGTTTTACAAAGAATGGACTTATCCACATTCAGATCAAGGACTGGGCGACATTGGGAGATGAGAAGCTCC
>JAKVIS010002693.1:0-21335 GCA_033119425.1 Bufotes viridis | reverse complement strand
CCCGAGTTGGTGGCAGCACGCCTGCTATAATAAGCTATAATCAGAATCCCACTGCGAATGCGCGACCCACCACAACCAGCAGCAATTCTCGGACTGTAAAGTTCGCTCATCTCTAATCACAAATAGATATGGCAGTAGTAAATAGAAATACGATACATGAAATTATTAAGGTAAAACATGCACAGAGAGGTGTTTCTGATCACTGTCCAGATTCGGTTAGTATAAGAGGATACGGGAGGGAAAGGTACCAGGGTAAAATTAATTTCGGTTGGATAAATATTAAGGGGGACACAAGATAATGATGGGACTGCGGATCCTATGGTGGTGATCCTAGGCTAGTAGAGCCTATATGAGGGGGACTTTTTTTAAAAACACTTCTATATACAAAAAAGAAAGACAGGTGAGGGAGTTAGAACGACAAGTCGAAAATAAAGAAAGGGGATATGCTGAAAATCCTACTGAAGGCAACTATGAGAGTCAAACTAAATACAAAGATAAACTATATTTGATAGCTGAACAACAAAAGATAATTTCCACAAAAGAACAATATACCCAGGGACATATACCAGGAACATATATAAGAGCTGCACAGAAGAAAACAATTCTATTTTTAAATTGGAAAATGAATTTGGGCAAGAAATAGTAGCACAAGCAGATAAGGTAAAGCCACTGAGGAGATATTTTGAAGATATATAAATATATATATAAGTAGATTAAATGAGGGAATGGATGTAATTAAAGGGTTCCTGGAACATATAGAAATAAAACAATTAACAAAAGAACAGAAAGAAATGTTGGAAGCCCCAATCCACCCCTCAGAACAAGGTACTTAACTCTAGTGGCCTGACGATGCGCTAGTGAAGCGTGAAACGGCCGACGCCGCATTACTAGATGTCCGCCCCTGCTACCTCTTCGTCTTTTTTATGTAAGAAGGTTCAATAAAGGACTACTGTCATTCAGCTGGGTGAGTGCCGCCTTATCTCTTCTCCCTCCATTCATGCATGAAGGTACTTAACTCTATCGCCAAGAATAAGTCTCCTGGGCTGGACGGTCTCCTCTTTGAGGGCTATGACACTTCTAGAAAAGTATTAATGGAAATGTGGAATGCCTCTAGGAATAAGAAATGACTGCCCGGTACTTTATGTCAAGCTCTTATAACACTAATATTAAAACCAGATAAAAATCCTAAATTGATGGAATCATACCGCCCTATAGCCTTGATAAATCCAGATAATAAGTTACTAGCGAAGGTATTGGCGGCTAGACTAAGAGGGGGTCATATCCACAATTATCTATGAGGATCAAACCGGATATATGCCCGGGAAATCTACATCGGATAATATTAGGCGATGTTTTTCTAACATGCAGGTAGAACCAATAAATAGGGGTCAGCGATTAGTCGTATCAATCTTTTGTACCAGTATTGATTCAATACTAGGATTTGCCTTTTACCGATACTAGGATGCGCCACAGCGCAGCCTAGTATCAGAGAACATGGCACGCACTGCTCTCAGTGAGTGCCATGTTCCCTCAGCAGCACAGTGGAGGAGTCCTCTCTCCCTCCCCTCTGTGCCGCTGCTGCCAATTAGGAGAGAGAGGGGCGGAGGGACTGTGGCCACTACGCCACCACTGAAGATAACTAACGTTTAAATACAAATACAGGCGTCACTGAAGGGTTCTATTACTGAGCCATTTTGTATGGGCTTTTTGAGTTTTCATCTTCCATTAGTATGAACGGGGCATTGCTGCTTGTGTGGAGTGGACTTTGGACTGTAATGTAGCTTTAAATGCTTACGTTACAGTCCAAGGTCTATATACATTAATATATCAGGAACATGGAGGTGAGAGAGTTCTCGAGGAACTGTTTTGCTGACATATAGCTTTGACTCTAAAGATAAGATAACAAATGTGTAGCTAAGACTCGTGTCTCTCTATCATTGGTTTTCTCAAAGAATATGTCATTGGACTACGACTATATATATATCATGTACTCAATAAAGGACTTAGAGTGGCACTGCATGACAAAAATCGTGTCCTGTGTAATTGCCGCTCTCCTGGCCAGATAAGAATCAAATCAAGCTGAATACCGAAGTCTAGTACCAGGGGTACCAATAAGAGGGGAAGAAATGAATATTCCTAACAATCTGGGGGCTCTGTCCGGGATCGAGAAGGTCATCCTCGGGTCTGGTGAGAAGAGACACCAATTTTGTCCTCTGGCCGATCCGAGGGCTTTGGCCACATCTCGGAGTAAGTACAGAGTTTTTTGTATCCGGGATACATAGATACAACTCAGGGAGTTGTACACAGTTCAGGGAACTGTCAGATAGGTACTCAGGGAGTACCCAGTATTGTGTCAGGGACACATAAGATACAACTCAGGGAGTTGTACACAGTTCAGGGAACTGTCAGATTAGGTACTCAGGGAGTACCCAGTATTGTGTCAGGGACACAAGATACAACTCAGGGAGTTGTACACAGTTCAGGGAACTGTCAAATAGGTACTCAGTGAGTACCCAGTATTGTGTCAGGGACATAAGATACAACTCAGGGAGTTGTACACAGTTCAGGGAACTGTCAAGTTAGGAACTTAGGGAGTACCCAGTATTGTGTCAGGGACACAAGATACAACTCAGGGAGT
This sequence comes from Bufotes viridis, assembly GCA_033119425.1. NCBI lineage: Eukaryota > Metazoa > Chordata > Amphibia > Anura > Bufonidae > Bufotes > Bufotes viridis. The sequence continues at coordinate 18,697 of JAKVIS010002693.1, read as the reverse complement.
TGTACACAGCTCAGGGAGCTGTCAAGATTAGGTACTCAGGGAGTACTCAGTATTGTGTCAGGGACACAAGATACAACTCAGGGAGTTGTACACAGCTCAGGGAGCTGTCAAGATAGGTACTCAGGGAGTACCCAGTATTGTGTCAGGGACACATAAGATACAACTCAGGGAGTTGTACACAGTTCAGGGAACTGTCAGATTAGGTACTCAGGGAGTACCCAGTATTGTGTCAGGGACACAAGATACAACTCAGGGAGTTGTACACAGCTCAGGGAACTGTCAGATTAGGTACTCAGGGAGTACCCAGTATTGTGTCAGGGACACATAAGATACAACTCAGGGAGTTGTACACAGTTCAGGGAACTGTCAAGTTAGGAACTTAGGGAAGTCCAGTAACAAGGAAAGTGTACTTCAGAGGGCTTGATTTCACAGAAGGTTTCTCAGCTTGATTTGATTCTTAATAAGATAATTATAGAAGTTTTGAATGATAAGTTGTTTGATAATTGTAGAAGTTTTGCATGATAAGTTGTTTTGTTTAACATACTTATATAAGGGGAAGTGACAGGCTGGGTGGTAAGTGTACAGCTGTCGTCCCAAGACTAACATTCTGTTTTGTTTTTTGCTATTGCTGTTTTGAATTCTTTTTGTAAGAAAATAAGTTTTGATAATGAGTAGTCAAAAATCTAAGACAGAATGCCCTAAACCAGAACTAGGTGAAACATGTAAATATGTTGCCCCAGTCAGTCCTACAAATTATTATCTTGTTAACCCATGGGTAGATAATTTGGCAGGATGGACAGAGGCAATGGAAGCGGTAGACCCCTTTCCCAGGGAAGGAGACAATAGCATATATCACATGGACATGGTCAAGGGTCTATGCTTAGGCGACACTGCCGCCTGGCCGTATTTTGAACCTGACCCTTCATGGGATATGTATTATATGCAGAAAGGAGGAGAACAATGGCTAGAGATAGCTCCTCACTGGTATGACCCCAACATGTGACAAAAGGTTTAAAAAGATCAAAAGACGATAGAAAACTACATGAGATACAGACTAAGAAAGAAAATGATAAAAAAACAACAGATGTATCCCCCGCCTTCATATGTACATAAAATTAACTGTTTAGCGCTCAGGATTTAATAGCAGCCAGTCACATAATAGCAGGACATGCAGTTGGTAAACAACCCCCACCCCCAATTGTATCGAGATATAATTTAAGGAACAAGGGTTAAGTGGAAAAGGATAGTGAGATAAGGGGACCTGAGACATCCATGCCTTTTTTGACGGTTGGTAATCAACTGATGAAAAAGTCTTTGGACATAGATGACCTTAATAAAATTATTAAACACTGCCCCAAGCCTACTGTGGCTCCGTCTGGCACAGTGGCTTATTTAAAGAAAGCCTGTAAAGGGAGAAATGTGCGAAAGACAGCAGGAAACTTTCATAGATCAAATGATAGAAGCCAAGACTTCCAAACCATGAATAACCGCTGTTATAACTGTGGACAGCAGGGACATTGGGCTAGACAGTGCACAACGCCCAGGAGAGACCTGCAGAATAGGGGAGCACACAGCAAACAACAGCCCATGACACAAAGGGGACAGAATACAGATAGACAGGGTACGCAGACTCAGCCCAGGTTCCCCATTGATTGGAATCATCAACAACCCTACTGACGGGGCCCGGAGGGAGTCACCCCAGCTTTCACACAGGTCACCACCCACTGGAAAGATACACTGATTATTTTGCTTAAAGTTGCGGGAAGGAAGGTAGGATTTATGGTAGATAGCGGCGCCACCTCCAGTGTGTTTAACAAAGACATGTACAAGGGACCTTTAAGAAAGTCTGACCCCTCTATGGGAATCAACAGGGTATTAACTAAAACATATAAAACGAGTGTCCTCCCAATAGAGACAGTGGACGGTGAATACATCACCGACCATATTTTCAGCATCATACCAGATTGCCCTGTAAGTTTATTAGGAAGGGACTTGTTTGTGAAGTTGGAATTGGAAGTGACAGTAGAAAATGACGGACTAAGTATTCACTCAGCCACCATGCCCATAGTGACCCCGGCGATATGTACTTTTGTTAGTTTACAGGACCACCCTGAGCTAGGAGACATAAACCCTTCACTATGGTCACAGGGCGACTATGACACGGGCCTGATTGATTGCACACCTTATCGAGCCAATCTTAAACCCCTTTGCCACACCAGTGTATCAAAAGCAATACCCACTGTCCAAGGAAAAGATTGAGGGGCTATGGCCAATGATAGAAGAATTTCTGAAAAAAGGAATCCTCGAGGAGGTGATTTCACCCTACTCCACCCCTATCAATCCTGTGACAAAGGCAGATGGTACTACCCGCTTTGTCCAGGATTTGAGGGCAATCAACAATCTCATTGTGCCCATAGCCTCAGTGGTTCCTGATGTCACAACTCTCCTTTCCTCCATCCCCGCGCAAGCCGTCTGTTTAATAAGAGTACCATTTTGATTTTTCCTTTGAGGAAAGTCAACTGACCTGGGGTAGAATGCCACAGGGGTATGCTGATTCACCAGTTGTGTACAGCATTGTCCTCCAAGCCACTTTGAAACCCTGGCACCCCCAAGGTTCCATCCTGATGCAGTATGTTGATAATCTACTGTTGTGCAGCATGTCAGTGGAGGCAAGTGTACATGATGGTATATCCTTGTTGAAATGATTGTCAGAATGTGGTCATAAAGTGTCGTTAAAGAAACTGCAGTGGTGCAAAAAGCAGGTTGAATACTTGGGCTTTGTCCTCACACAGGGGGAAAGAAGAATCAGTCCCGGGAGAATCCAGTCTATTGTGGGTCTGGTCACCCCACACACACCAAAAAGGAAATGCTGTCCTTTCTTGGTATGATAAACTACTGTAGACAATGGATCCCCGACTGTTCTTATTACAGAAATATTTTGAGGCAAGCCACTCTGGAAGAATCCCCAGAGCTAATAAGATGGTCAAAAGTAGGCCTGCACAATATATCGCGAAAGCAATCGTAATTGCAATTAATCGCCATATCGCAATCGCAATTTGCCAACCCAAAAATGCTGCAATTATATTACTGTATTTTTCGCTTTATAAAACACTTTTTTTCCCCAAAAAAAGTCTGTGGGGGGGAATGACAGTGCGTCTTATAAAGCGATAGTTGACTTTCTACGTGACACTGACACTGTATCTCCGACCGCTATGCTGCACAGCGCAGCCAGCGATACATCAGTTACAGTGCAGGGAGGGAGGAGGGGGGCCGGTGGAAAGTCGTTATTTTAATGAACACATGTTCTTCTATCTATTTTATTTATCTGTTCTGTGCAGTGATATTAGGAAAATGGCAAGTTTTGTATTTTGTACTTTTGCAGTAATGCAAATATGTTTTTTATTTTGAAAAACACTGCGCATTTCAGTTCTTGAGTTCAGCATAACCACATTTCACATTATCAGTCATCTGTGTGTGCTTTTACCTTGAAAATCCAAGCAGATAGACCTCTAACACAATTCCCTTAAAATATCGCATCGCATATCGTTATCGCAATTTTTAGGGCCCTAATCGCAATCGCACAAAATTCCCATATCGTGCAGCCCTAGTCAAAAGGAATGTTGAATGCTTTCGATACTCTGAAATGTTCATTGATGTGTAGCCCAGATTGGGCCTCCCTGATTACCATTCCACATGTTTGCACAACAAAACTGTAAAACCATGGCGGGGGTACTCACTCAAGAACATGGGGGAAAGTTGCGTCCTTGTGCCTTTTTCTCAAAGGTAATGCCTGTCCCTGTACAAGGGATGCCGGCATGTCTACGTACTCTTGCAGCCTGTGCGATGATGGTGGAATTAGCCACACCCTTTACACTGGAACACCACACTGTCTTGCATACTATTCGTGATGTAGTGGGACTACTCAGAGGTATTCATACGCAGCACATGTCAGCACAAAGATTGTCAGGTTATGAAGTCCTTTTACTCAGTGATCCATCATTACAGATTAAATATGCCTCACATACGGCAGGACCAGCACCTATACTAAATGCCTTACTAGGACTAAAAGGGACAGAAGACTTTTTACCAGACAAACAGGACTGTCTCAAGGTACTCGAATACGAAACCTCCCCCAGACTAGACTTGTCAGCCACCCCCATACCGGACGCACCAGAAGTTTTTGTAGACGGTTCACGTCCACTCGACACCGTCTACTGTGCAGCATATGCAGTAGTGATGCTGCCAGATATTATCCTTGAGTCACGACCCGTTCATGTGCAATCGCCCAAGCTGCAGAATTAATAGCACTTATAAGGGCATGTCAAATACACGAAAAACAAACCTGTCACAATATACACAGACAGCAGATATGCACACGGGGTTGTGTGGGACCATGGGGTAATCGGCAACGCAGGGGTTTCACCACAGCTGACGGTAAGAAAATATCACATTCCCAGCTTATAGATGATCTGTTGGCCGCCCTCCAGCTTCCCTCACAAATAGCTGTTATACATTGCAAAGCACATACTCGAGGAAAAGACTGGGTTTATCCTGTTTTGCAGAAAAATCCACACACTGGATTGGTCTGCAAAGAGGGGAAACCATGTATACCCCAGCACAGCGCTGCACTTTTCATAGCACATTTTTACGGAGTAGAGTACAACAGCATCAAAATTTCTTGTAGAATGCATGAATCGAACAGTTAAAGACAAACTTAGGAAAGCCACAGCAGGTACTTTTGAGAAATGGAAACAAACCCTACCTATTATATTGACAGAAATAAGAATGACTCCCAATAAGAGGTTAGGACTGTCACCCGTTGAAATCCTCATAGGTAGGCCCTTTCCAACTCCTTGGGCAAGCCACCCCCTAGTGGTACAGGAAGGCGACATAGACCAGATTAGGGGAGAATATGTCACAAAACTGATTAAAGTTCTTAGTGAAACTGAAGAAAAAGTTGCTTGTAAGTCTCCCTCTCTTCCACAGGAACCGACGCACCCGTTCCGAGCTGGAGACACGGTGGTGGTCAGGGTACTACGTAAAGGAAAAGATCCCAAGGAGCTGGCATTCGGACCCCCTACCACGGTGGTAGCAGTCACTAGAAGGGCGATTCTCACAGAGGAGGCTCCAGTCTGGATTCATGCTAGCAGAGTGAAAAGGATCCCTGAGGTTTCTTCTCCGGTGTCCAACAAAGACAAAGAGCGGAGCTCAGAAGAAGCCTTGCCACAGGCTGAAGATGAAGACCCCACAATATTCTGGGAGATTTGTGTCTGCTGCTGATTATTAATCTTTGTGTTTTCTTGCCAATCGGACTCATTACCACTTGTATTTATCATCCAGAGGAGATGAGTTTATTATGTGGTGCACCAAATAATCACACAGTCTCTAAAAGAGCTGAGGAGCAAGATCCAGTTGTTCCTGGCCCCTCATATTCTGAACAGAATAGTATAATCAGGATAGTGAAGGCCCTAAATGTTAGCTCATTGTGCCTTAAAGATTTACAGAGTCCACGAGACCTTACACAAACATGTGTTGTTACTGTATCCAATGTATACCCTCATTAATTAATACATTTATGAGATGTAGGCGAGTCTCAGATACACCACAAGCTGCATACATTCAGGTACCTCAAGAAACCCTGGGTCTCCAGAGGAGTACCAACAATACTTACAGAAATATTTTGAAAGGAACAAAATGAAAAAACCACATTATATAGAAATATGTAGATGGTTTTTAAGAGGGGATTGATGGGTTCTATTACTGAGCCATTTTGTATGGGCTTTTTGAGTTTTCATCTTCCATTAGTATGAACGGGGCATTGCTGCTTGTGTGGAGTGGACTTTGGACTGTAATGTAGCTGTAAATGCTTACGTTACAGTCCAAGGTCTATATACATTAATATATCAGGAACATGGAGGTGAGAGAGTTCTCGAGGAACTGTTTTGCTGACATATAGCTTTGACTCTAAAGATAAGATAACAAATGTGTAGCTAAGACTCGTGTCTCTCTATCATTGGTTTTCTCAAAGAATATGTCATTGGACTACGACTATATATATATCATGTACTCAATAAAGGACTTAGAGTGGCACTGCATGACAAAAATCGTGTCCTGTGTAATTGCCGCTCTCCTGGCCAGATAAGAATCAAATCAAGCTGAATACCGAAGTCTAGTACCAGGGGTACCAATAAGAGGGGAAGAAAATAATATTTCTAACAGTCACCTCAGGGGTTAACTGCCGCTAATCGCAGCTCCCTGTCATAGAGGCCGGGTGCCGGCTATGTTATTTTGGGAGCTGGGATTAGTGGCAGTTAACCCCTCGGGTGACGCCTGTATTTGTATTAAACATTAGTTATCTTCACTGTTTGTCTTTAAACGTTAGTTATCTCCTTCCCCCAGTATTAAACATTGGTGGTGATTTGCATAAAGCAAATCACCATAAAGCAATCTTTAGTTTCTTCACATACCACTGTTTCCCTTGAGTTTTTCCCTTAGTTATGGCTGTTTAAACATTTACAATATGAGGATCTTCTCAAGATGGCTCCTCTGCCAGTTCTCTGAGGCCAAAACTGCTTTCCCTCACTTCCCATACACACTTGCTGTAGCCAGCAGCTCCCTGCCAGCGAATCAGATTGGATTACTGAGAGACACGCCTCCTCACTCTGAAGCCTAATGCAGGCATGTAGTGTAAAGGACCGCCCCTCCGTCTTCCTGTCTTCTTAGCCAGAGACAGAAAAGCCATAGTAACGGTCTTTTAGGAGAGCAGTGGAAAGGGACAGGGGACATTAATGAAAGCTGTTATTATAAAGTAATTACAGATCTTGTGACAATCATTGACAGACTAACTCAGGTATACATGCCTAACTCTAATAAACTAGCAAATAAAATAAAAAATATGACAGTTACCCTTTAACCACTACCCGACCGCCTAACGCAGGGATGCGTCCTGCGGGCGGCCGGGTTATTCCTCGTTGACGCATCTATGCCGCATCTCGCGAGACGCGAGATTTCCTAAGAACGCGCGCGCGTTATCAGCGGCTTGCGGCTGTGAAGTTATACTACAGCCTGCCAGCGATGTTCATTCACTGGCAGGCTGTAGATGTAAAATAAATCGCTTCAAATAGGTATATCAGAGGACACAGGCAGCTCTGTAAGTAGCACCAAGCACCACACTACACTACACCCCCCCCCCCCCCGTCACTTATTAACCCCTTATTAACCCCTGATCACCCAATATAGACTCCCTGATTACACCCATGTCATTGATCACCCCCCTGTTAGGCTCCATTTAGACGTCCATATGTGTTTTGCGGATCCGCAAAACACGGACACCGGCAATGTGCTTTCCGCATTTTGCGGATCCACACATTGCCAAAACTATATATACATTGCCAAAACTATATATTGCGGACAAGAATAGGACATGTTCTATATTTTTGCGGAACGGAAGTGCGGATCCACAATTCCGGATCCGAGCGAGACAAAGTCTGTCCCCATAGAAATGTATGGGTCCGAAATTCTGTTCCGCAACATGCGGAACAGAATTGCGGACGTGTGAATGGGGCCTAAGGGTCCCTTATCACCACCAGTTAGTTAGCTACTTGTTAGGTAGTTAGCGGTCCAGCCCACCGCACCGCAGTCACTGATTAGTCACTGATTAGCATCATCGCTGTCACTAATCAGCACTAGTAACATAGTAACGTAGTATTTAAGACCGAAAAAAGACATTTGTCCATCCAGTTCGGCCTGTTTCCTACAAGTTGATCCAGAGGAAGGCAAAAAACCCCTGTGAGGCAGAAGCCAATTTCCCCCACTAGTACTATATAGTATCTGTAAGTGATCAAGACTGATCGCAATCAGATCTATATCAGTACATTACGGTCACCTTAGGCTCTACAAAAAATGCAGTGTTCGCCCGATCAGGCCTGATCTTGTGCGCACACTTGCGTTCAGTCCGCCCCACCGCAGTGTCAAAATTTTTTTTTTTCTGATCACTGCAAAAACACTGTAAAATCGCTGCGGCGCTATAACGATCACTTTTGAGTTTTTTGGATCTTTATTAGCGATCGCAGCTTTACTTCGCAAGCACTCTTATGTCCTTTCCCCTCTTTTTTTTTTTGCACATTTTTTGGCAGAGATTTTTTCATCCACATTGATCGATGCGAAAGAAAAAATCTGTGCCGTTCATTTTTTCTTTCAGCACAGAGGCTGAACGGAAAAACAAATCTCATTACCTGTATGCTCAATATAAGGAGAATAGCAGAAACTCCTAATGCTGGCCATACATTTTTTTTTCTTACAAAGTCTCATATTCCACTAACTTGTGACAAAAAATAAAATTTTACATGAACTCACCATACCCTTCATGGAATACCTTGGGGTGTCTTCTTTCTAAAATGGGGTCACTTGTGGGGTATTTATACTGCCCTGGCATTTTAGGGGCCCCTAATGAGTAAGAAGTAGTTTGGAATCCAAATGCGTAAAAATTCCCTGTGAAAAGGTACTCATTGGAATTTGGGCCCCTTTGCGCACCTTGGCTGCAAAAAAGTGTCACTCATGTGGCATCGCCGTATTCAGGAGAAGTAGGGCAATGTGTTTTGAGGTGTATTTTTACATATCTTGTCATCCACAGATCTCCCCATAACAGTGTCATCCACAGATCCCCCATAACAGTGTCATCCACAGATCTCCCCATAACAGTGTCATCCACAGATCCCCCATAACAGTGTCATCCACAGATCTCCCTATAACAGTGTCATCCACAGATCCCCCATAATAGTGTCCTCCACAGATCCCCCATAACAGTGTCATCCACAGATCTCCCATAACAGTGTCATCCACAGATCCCCCATAACAGTGCATCATCCACAGATCCCCCATAACAGTGTAATCCACAGATCCCCCATAACAGTGTCATCCACAGATCCCCCATAATAGTGTCATCCACAGATCCCCCATAACAGTGTCATCCACAGATCCCCCATAACAGTGTCATCCACAGATCTCCCCATAACAGTGTCATCCACAGATCCCCCATAACAGTGTCATCCACAGATCTCCCCATAACAGTGTCATCCACAGATCTCCCCATAACAGTGCGTCATCCACAGATCCCCCATAACAGTGTCATCCACAGATCTCCCCATAACAGTGTCATCCACAGATCCCCCATAACAGTATCATCCACAGATCTCCCCATAGCAGTGTTATCCACAGATCTCCCCATAACAGTGCATCATCCACAGATCTCCCATAACAATGTGTCATTCCCAGATCCTCCATAACAGTGTCATCCACAGATCCTCCATAACAGTGTCATCCACAGATCTCCCCATAACAGTGTCATCCACAGATCTCCCCATAACAGTGTCATCCACAGATCTCCCCATAACAGTGTCATCCACAGATCCCCCATAACAGTGTCATCCACAGATCCCCCATAACAGTGTGATCCACAGATCCCCCATAATAGTGTCATCCACAGATCTCCCCATAACAGTGTCATCCACAGATCTCCCCATAGCAGTGTCATCCACAGATCCCCCATAACAGTGTCATCCACAGATCCCCCATAACAGTGTCATCCACAGATCTCCCCATAACAGTGTCATCCACAGATCCCCCATAACAGTGTCATCCACAGATCTCCCCATAGCAGTGTCATCCACAGATCTCCCCATAACAGTGCATCATCCACAGATCTCCCATAACAATGTGTCATTCATAGATCCTCCATAACAGTGTCATCCACAGATCCCCCATAACAGTGCGTCATCCACAGATCTCCCTATAACAGTGTCATCCACAGATCCCCCATAACAGTGTCATCCACAGATCTCCCCATAACAGTGCATCATCCACAGATCTCCCATAACAATGTGTCATTCACAGATCCTCCATAACAGTGCGCCTGCGCACTGAGGAGAGACTGAAAGGAGGGGAAGATCCGCGAAAGCAAGCAGAGGACAGCACAGCAGACGACTGAATAGCTTTCTTTGTAAGTAAATTGTTTTATTGTGGTGCTGAAACTACTTTAAACACTAAAGAAAAGTTTTCGAGAGTGTTTCTCTCTTTCTCAGGTCTGAATCAATACCGAGGAAGAAAGGAAAACTCTTGAAAGCTTAGGTTAGTACAATAAAAAGGTATCCCTGCATACTGCAATACTTTCCTATTTTGTAATCTTATTTTTATATACTTATTTAGTTTTTTTCAGTAGTATGATTAAGTGGTAAAAATTATTAGTGCCCCCCCATTTTTGCCTGTGGTATCTCATGTGCCCCCCTATATATTGTTCCTAGAGTCGCCACTGAAAGTGTATTTGTGTATAATGTGGGGAGTCGCTCTGGTAGATAGCAGTGCGGGTGCAGTATAGAGGCAAAACAGGGAGGCCAGATAGTGCAATAAACAGTGTTTTATTCACACTTGCACAAAATAAAACAGTCTCTTGGTGTTAATTCACACACATAAGAAATCAAGCGGAAAAACAAGACAGTCCAAAACAGGCTCCAGTCACCTGGGAGGTTTTTAGATGCAGGTTCACACCTGGCTGTCAGTCCAGCCGTAAGACAGTCGCCGTCAGGCTTCCAGGTCGTCTGCACTCCTCCTTGCTGGGCTCTTGCTTCCAGCCCAGAGAACTTCCAAACACAAGTGAAACAGTCTAACAGCAGCTCCAGGACAATCACACCCTCCACACCCAGCTGCTGGCTGTGTTATAAAGGCCCTGGAAAACCCGGCCTGGACCGTGGGGAGTAGGCACCCACCCAACTCTTTGCCTACTCCCAGTAAGAGCCGGCCCGGATTGGCTTTGCAGCCAAACTAAATAGCAAGGTGTCAAGCAGCACTAGCTGCTGCTGACACACCAAAAATCCGGCTCTTACCTCACCGAGGCCAGGAACCTCGGTGACACGTACCTCCCGTCGACCACAGTACCTTGCACCTTACCACAATATATATATTTGTGTGTGTGTATATAATATATATATACATACACACGCGTGCGGCATGTGTTTGTGCTTTAGGGTGCACACCCTAATGCAATAGGCTGCGCACGCCTATGATTGTATGCTGGAGGGGCTGAAGAGGGGGGTCATATTATTTACACATATCTGGCCATAACTACTGTGTGGGGGCACATATCCGGGCATAACTACAGTGAGGGAGCACATATCCGGGCATAACTACTGTGGGGGGGGCACATATCCGGGCATAACTACTGTGAGGGGGCACATATGTGGGCATAACTACAGTGAGGGAGCACATATCCGGGCATAACTACTGTGGGGGGGCAAATATCCGGGCATAACTACTGTGAGGGGGCACATATCTGGGCATAACCACTATGAGGGGGCACATATCTGGGCATACCTACTGTGAGGGGGCACATATCCGGGCATAACTACTGTGAGGGTGCACATATCTGGGCATAACTACTGGGAGGGGGCACATATCTGGGCATAACTACTGTGAGGGGGCACATATCCGGGCATAACTACTGTGAGCGGGCAAATATCTGGTCATAACTACTGTTGGGGTGTTACCCGCGTTCGTGGTGGTAGTGCAGACTAGTGCCACGATGCAGCCGACAGCGTCTGTTTTAACAGAGGAGAGACACAAACATGTGGCTCAGTTGATATCCAACTTTAATATGAGCATCAGGCCCTAACTCTCCTCAACCAGTGTAATCATGTTAGAGCTCCCTCTAGTGACAGCCTTATGTTTTTGTGCTGTTGGGAGGTCTGAATTTAACCCTGTTACAGGGGCACAAAGAGGACATAACTATTTTGAAGGGACCACAAGGTGGGCATTAGTACTGTGTGGTAACACTTAGGGGAAATGTCCTAGATTACCCGCTATACATTGGCATGGCTCAGTCTTACAGACCAGCACAGCGCCCCCTGCTGGTGATTTCACAGGGGCAGTCACCATCCCTTCCTTATGTAATTATTCTTTTTTTCTCTATCACCATAGGGTCCTTGTTCTGTATCCAGTGGACATCACACCGACACCAGCGACACCCTGGATGAGGTAGGACCAGATTTTATTAGGACTGGGTGAGTGTAGCCATGCATTGGGCTTGGGGCTCTTTCACACAAGCGGATCCCGTGTGGCTAATCTGCTGAGTGAAAGAGAGCCAAGCCCCGCTGTGGACAGCAGAGACAGAGCAGTAACATGACTGATAACGCTCTGTGCCTCTCTGTGATCTATTTGATCCAAAATCAGGGTTAAAACTTACTGTGATTTTGTATTGAAAAGATCACAGAGAGGCACGGAGCATTATCAATCACGATCCAGGGGACCCAAGTAAATTCTTGCCCAGGGTCCACTCAAAATCAAAGACGGCCCTGCCTGCAGTAGTTCTGTATACCCGTCCCTGGGCCCAGTGCTCTTCCCCTCGTTTCCGGCGGGCCGTCCTCCCCTTTATACTTACCCTCCCTGGCCGTCGCTTTACTGTCCTGAGTGCGTACAGCGTCAGAACGTAGTGCGCACACTATGACCTGATGCTGCACGCTGTCAGGTGACAGTGCAGTGCCAGCCGGGAAGGCAGAGAGGAGCGAGACTTCTGGCGAGGAATAGTAGCCGCGGTGGCGGTGCAGAACAGGTAAGTATGTTGGTGCCTGGCCTGGGCCCTGAGCCAATGGGGACAGAGTGGGGGTCTGATGGGGGTCGACTGTCTTTGGGCTGATCTGAGGTCTGATGGGGGCGATGACGGGGAGGGGGCCCCATGGATCAGTTGTGTACACCTCTGTTAGTAAGTACCATACTAACTACCCCTGGGTTGCCGCTACTTTTACAGATTTAATTACATGAATGTGGTATAGGAGCGGGGCCGGTGTATTAGAGGAAGCAGCAGAGTCACAGCACCGGCCCGCCACGAGTGTCCCCTCCTCCTCCCTCCCCACTGCAGTGTCAGCATAGTGTCTGTGGGAGATCTGTGGATGTTACATATAGCATAAAATGCTATATAAGTGTCATCCACAGGTCCCCCATGAGTGTCATCCACCGGTCCCCCATAAGTGGCATCCACAGGTCCCCCATAAGTATCACCCACAGGTCCCCCATGAGTGTCACTCACAGGTCCCCCATAAGTGGCATCCACAGGTCCCCCATAAGTATCAACCACAGGTCCACCATAAGTGTCACTCACAGGTCCCCCATAAGTGTCATACACAGGTCCCCCATAAGTGTCATACACAGGTTCCCCATAAGTGTCATACACAGGTCCCCCATAAGTGTCATACACAGGTCCCCCATAAGTGTCACCCACAGGTCCCCCATAAGTGTCACCCACAGGTCCCCCATGAGTGTCAGCCACAGATGCCCCATAAGTGTCATCCACAGATCCACAGGTAGGGTATTAAAAAAAACTCGCCCCAGAAACCCCAAACCAGCCGTGAACACCCACTTGGTATCGGTAATTGGTATCGGTGAGTACTTAAATAAGTGTATCGGTACAAAGGGCCCCCCTCGCTGGCAGCAGAGGCAGCCGGTGAGGGGACTTATTTATTTCGCAATTGGTTATACCTCTTCTTGGTTGGACCCGACAATTAATCTGTAGTTCCGGAACAAGGGAGGAAGGAGGAGTCACTGACTGACTCTCAGACCTGCTGCGCGACTCGACTGTGTGACGTGACGTCCCAGCTGCAGCTGCCTCTCTGGGGGGGGGGGGGGGCATAAAAAATTTTGCTATGGGGCCCAGTCATTTCTAGCTACGCCCCTGTATAGGGGACTCCATTATAATAAAATATCATCTCCTAAACACATGGCGGCATCTGCTGCAGGACCAGGAACTATAGGGGACACCATTATAATAAAGTATCATCTCCTAAACACATGGCGGTGTTCTGCCAGATCTCTATAGATTGCCGAAAGTCTATAGCGGAAGTCACGTGGTTCGCTGGGCAAGCGCACAAGCGCGCTTCCACAAATCATCCGTGCAGCCTCCACTGAAGTACTTCGCCCACCGCGCGTGCGCACAAGAGACCTCTTAAAGTGACAGTCATCTCCAGTAAAATACAGCATCTACATTTATTTGTACCCTCGCTGCGCTCGGCAGTTAGTCAAACTAACTCTGTGCCGCCATTAATAGTAAAGAAGGAAATGGATGGTAAAGAAATTCTTTACCATCCATTTCCTTCTTTACTATCAATGGCGGCATAGAGTTAGTTTTACTAAATGCCGAGCGCAGCGATGCTGAGCCCGATGCGTGGCGAGCGAAGCGAGCCCGCGAGGGTACAAATGAATGTAGATTAATGAGTGCTGGGGCGGGGGGGGGAGCTGTATTTTAATGGGGATTACTGTCACTTTAAGAAGCCTCTATACCCTGGACTACTGCAATGGAGCCAGCAGGAGTGATTCGCGGAAGTACGCTTGTGCGCTTGCGCAGCGCGCCACGTGACTTCCGCTATAGACTTTCGGCAAACTATAGAGATCTGGCAGAACAGCGGCATCTGCTACAGAACCAGGATCTATAGGGGACTCCATTATAATAAAGTATCATCTCCTAAACACATGGAGGCATCTGCTGCAGGAACAGGATCTATAGGGGGCTCCATTATAATAAAGTGTATCATCCCCTAAACACATGGCGGCATCTGCTGCAGGACCAGGATCTATAGGGGGCTCCATTATAATAAAGTATCATTTCCTAAACAAATGGAGGCATCTGCTGCAGGACCAGGATCTATAGGGGGCTCCATTATAATAAAGTATCATCTCCTAAACACATGCCGGCATCTGCTGCAGGACCAGGAGCTATAGGGGTCTCCATTATAATAAAATATCATCTCCTAAACACATGGCGGCATCTGCTACAGGACCAGGAACTATAGGGGACTCCATTATAATAAAGTATCATCTCCTAAACACATGGAGGTATCTGCTGCAGGACCAGGAACTATAGGGGGCTCCATTATAATAAAGTATCATCTCCTAAACACATGGAGGCATCTGCTGCAGGACCAGAGACTATAGGGGACGCCATTGTAGCATCCCCAAGTCAGAGCAATGTGTGGGACTAACCTGGGGAATGCCAGTGATGGAGAGGCCGGCACGCTGTTCCTCTGGGGCACTCTCTGGGTTCTGGAGGGACACAGCCAGGTGTAATGTGAGGTGCCCTTGGTGTTGTAGATTAACGTGCCTATGGCTGAGTCCCTGATGTTTCGTGACGCCAGTGCCAGTAAACGGTGGCACACCGTATTTATAGTAGGAATAATGGAGGTGCAGACTTGTATCTTGAAACAGAATTCCAACTTTACTGAAACAGTGGTAATACAGAAGGCACTCTCTTAAACAGTTCTTTTGCAGACAATAGGCTTTGGTACAATCTCAATTACAGCAGGCTTATATCCAGCAAGGTAAACAGAGGGTTAAATAACAGGACTTTTGAATTGCAGGTGAACCTTACTTTCTTCCTGGCATGTCCTGACTGGCAATTATACTTCAAGGCCCCAATGCCCAACTTCTGGCTTATATCCTTGAATCTCCAGTTTGCTGCGGACCTCCTCTGACATTACAGTACCTCTTGCTCTAAGGATTGCCTCAGCTTGACTCCTGCTTCTGCTTATATGGACGTAGGAGGGGAACCTTCTCCTTGGATCTGGAACCCGGTTACAGGGACTGCAATGCCCTCTCCTAGTCTGCCCATGGCCTGTGCTTAACTCAGACACAGCCTAATCTGCTCTCCTCTTCCCTGACTGGGCCTTATATAAACTAGGGCTCCCTAGCTCCCTCTAGTGACTAGAGCTGGAATGAAATCCCTAGCAGGCCTGAATATAGCAATAACACAGTAACAGGGAATTACATAGCATTACATTACATTGCATTTTATGAATAGGACTTATACCAGCCTCCCCATAAATGAGAGGAACGACAGCATCCAAGTGACCCTTCTGTAGTGACGGGCATTACAACTCCCGTACACTACATACCCCGCTGCTTTAAGCTGAGTACGACCTCGTACTCCAAAAGGGCCCCGCCCGTCTGGAATTTTCACCTGAAAGAGAAAAGGAAACATGCAGGCATACATACACATCAGTAATCAATTCCACCTGCATTGACAATTATTATCAGGTCCAGCTGGCAAAGGTGAAGCGCAGTGACAAGGGGCGTCGTTCTCTTCCTTCAGGATAATGAGTGGAACTGGGGCGCTGACCTGGCACAGCGGATGTTAGGGAATACCAGGATAGTCCATGACAATGAATAAAACGATAGGTCCATAATAAGAGCAACATCACAGAGGCTCACACATAGGAAGTCCATCTCTGGGCACATAGACTTAGATAAAATTTTTAAGCAATAAATACGGTCAGCAGCACATACATAAAATGACAATACAGGACTCTGACAATACCAGGGAAACACCTTCCTGGCAAGTCCTGCGTATATTTAAAGTGCTGACATAAAAGCCCTTTTCAACCTGAAATGGGGGTTAAAAGGGGATAAAGTGCAAATAAAAGCACAACTTGGATTTGTTAAAGTACTTTTTCAGAAGCAGGCAGGATGTCCCGGAACATAAAGGAGGCAGGCTGGGAGCAGTGGTTCACAGTGGCAACTTAGCTTCACAACAATGCCACCGGCCGTGGGGAACTGGCAGCAAGCTCCACCAGCCTGGCAACATAGGGGACAG
Source organism: Bufotes viridis (assembly GCA_033119425.1). Lineage (NCBI taxonomy): Eukaryota > Metazoa > Chordata > Amphibia > Anura > Bufonidae > Bufotes > Bufotes viridis. The sequence goes on along the minus strand of JAKVIS010002693.1, from coordinate 2,073 downwards.
TTCCTGCAACAAGTATGATGTCCCTGTGAGGATGAGCAAAATGGCCTAGCAGGCCTGCTCACAGGTACGTGTCAAAAGAACCCTGTTCATCAGAGGTAGTGCAGCCCTGTGCTGCAGGTAGTCTGGGCCATGCACCAGGGCCACTTGGAGGTGGTGCCCACCAAACAGAATGGGCTGGAAACATCACCGGTATTGGGCCTACCCACCTCACTGGCCCGCTGGGTTGCGGACATATAGGAGCTGCTGGTCCCGGGACACAGGCCGGCGCTGGGGTAGGCGCTTCCTCTGGCCGGGACATGATGCTCCCGTCAAGGCGGACTCGGCTCCTGGCATATGTCAATTTATCCGCTTTTACACGGACCTTGGGTGGCTCAGCGCTAACGGTAGGACTTTGTACTACGGGTTCGGGTGGTACAGGGGTCACAGGTAACTCACCACCGCTGGACTGCTGCGCTGTCTTCTTAGAATCTGCCACCTGCCGCAGGCCATCCAGGTAAGCTTGTAAGGAAGCGATCCGCTCCTCCAGGGCGGAGATCTCACTGCTGGATTCCGGCACACTTGCAGCAGGCTCAGACGAGGTTCTCTTATGGCGGTTCTTCCGCAGGTCATCCATAGCCTCACTAAACTGGGCCATCCGCGCCCAATCAGCGGCTGTCTTCTCCCGTCGCGGCAGCTCTGGAGAGGGGTAAGGACTGGGAGGCCTGTCCAGAATAGTCGGCTGCCAGAAGATGTTCGGGCCGAGAAAGGAACTCTTCTCCTGGTACGTATTTCGGATGGGTCCCGGCGGGTCCTCTGCCTCCACCGGATCTTCTGTTTCTTCCCAGTCCTCCGGTACCGGTCCTGGACGGGTCACCGCAGTGGCATATGGGCCTCGCAGGCCCTCCGCGGGAGTGAACTCCACTCTCTCTCCGACCGCTAGATTATGCAGTCGCCCTGGGAGATAGCTGCGCTTGACGGACCGGCGATTCACATAATAGTCCCGGTTGGTGCCGGTTTCTTGGATGAATCCAAATCCTCTGACCTTGTCAAACTCCAGTACGACTCCGGTGCGGCGTTCGAGCTGGGGCTTGCTGTCCCTGGAATCTTCATAGATCCGCTTGGTGACTTCCTCGAAATACTTTTTCTGAGTGGTGGTTTTTAAAGTTGCCGCCACTCGGATCTCGGCCATCAGGGCCGACCACGTGGGGTTCCGCGGGAGGAAGCCTTCTCGCTGCTGGTGGAAACGGCAGGGCTCGGCTTGTGGCCATGGACAGGTCTGAGCCATGTCACTGGGGGTATACGCTGGGGGCGCTTGGCGCTCCTTAGCCGCTCCTGAAGTCGCCTCCATTGCTCTAACTACGGCTCCAGATCCCTCTGACATTACAGGTAGGAAGTCCCGTAGCAGGGTGAGCCACTGTTCCTGCAGGCTCCACCCCCTCGTTTCTTGCACGCCCCCTAGGTATTTCAGTATAGGGTAGGCGGTGTCCATATTATAATCCTCAAAGGAAGGCGTTACCTCCAGGTCGTCTTCTCCTCCCTCTTGGAGGATTTTGGCGCCAAATTTTCGCGCCACTGAGGACAGTGATGGCGCAGAAAGAAGTCCAATGGCGCCGGCGGCCATCTTGGGCGCCATGATGCAGTTATTCAGTGACAGCAAGCAGAATGATAAAAAGTCTACAAAAGCACACTTGGAAGTGGCGATTTTCTTCCTCTTGATAGCGCAACACTGCACAGCACTTTCTGGAGGTTTTAGGGACACTTTTTGTATGTTTTTCAGTCCACAAAGTTCACTTCAAATAAACAGGCGTTTTGTCACTTGGCAAACTGGTTAAGGCACAAAGTTCACGTTTTGCTCACAGTCCGTAAAACGTGCGTATCCTGTTCGTGACGCCAAAATGTAGCATCCCCAAGTCAGAGCAATGTGTGGGACTAACCTGGGGAATGCCAGTGATGGAGAGGCCGGCACGCTGTTCCTCTGGGGCACTCTCTGGGTTCTGGTGTTGTAGATTATACCATTATAATAAAGTATCATCTCCTAAACACATAACGGCAGATGCTGCAGGACCAGGAGCTATAGGGGGCTCCGTTATAATA
>JAKVIS010002691.1:0-21683 GCA_033119425.1 Bufotes viridis | reverse complement strand
GGTGTGCTCTGTCTCAGACATTACAGCACAGTCCTGACAGTAGAGTACCATTTTCTCGGAGAAGAGTATTGATGACCTATCCTCAGAATCGGTCATCAATATCTGATCAGTGGGGTCCGACTCCCAGTAGTGGTCCGACTCTGCTGTTTCAAGAGGCTGTGGTGCCCAATGAAAGCTGAGGCCTCTTCCTAGGCCAGTGATGTCAAATTCATCATTCATGTGAAAGGGCTTCATCTGCAGTACCAACCAAAGCCACTATACAATGTAAGTGCTTGGTACGCTGTGAGGAGGCCACAACACTCACCAGAACACCATAGCCTCTTCAAACAGCTCATTGGAGGGAATGTGGGGTATCAGACCCCCACTGATCAGATATTGACGACCTATGTAAAGGGAAGCCCCTTTAATCTGGCTTCAAGTTGCCACATTAAGAGGTGTAGTTTATAGGGTGTGGAGAGATGACAGCCTTACCTAAATCCTAGTACCTAGACCTTTCTGTTACCTACAGTAAAATGACATCATTGTCTTAGGGGAAGGGGGCACTGTAACATATTTTTCGAATTCAAATGACTTGTTTGGTGGTATTAGCAAATATTCTGGATTATTGGGCAAAAGTCTCTTAGGCACACACTCTGTATGGCAACAGGAGTGTGACCCTACAGAGCCATATTGTAGAACTAAATACTGAGAAATTCTAAAAGATTAGAGAAAAGAAGCACCACACTTGTCCAAGAGCTGTCTAGCACTGCAGCGCTCAAGTGAGAAGACTAAGCTGCAATGCAAAACATAGCCTGCGGACAAGAGTTGTGCCATTTTTGGAGAGAAAACCATACTCTTTTTCTTACTTCTTGAACGTACTGTATGAAAGAGTATGGGGCCATTTAAAAACTCAAATGTGAAAAAAATAATTCTAAGATACAAAGTAAAAAAATCTGACTTAAAGTAGTTGTCTTAAGATTTAAACTTATCCCCGTACCACAAGATCCAACCACTGGGATCCCTACCGATCACAAGAATAGGGGTCCTGAGTTCCCCCATATGAATCGAGCAGCAGTTGAGCTTGCACAATGCTGCTCCATGCATTCTTAATGGGACTGCTGGAGACAGCCACGTACAATGCTCAGCTATATCCCATAGAGGTGTATGGCACAGCAGTGTGCATGCTTAACTACCGTTCCATTCTATGAGCGAACGCAGCACCCCTATTCTTGTAACCAAGGGATGGGCTGTCCAAAGGGTGATCCTGTGGATCAGAGAACAGTTTAAATCATGGCACAAACCCTTTAAAGTCAAAATTTTGGCTTTTTAATCATGCAATTTTGACTTTTTAGCACAAAATAATCGTTCTTTTGTATAATTCGAATTCTGCATTAGTACAAAGTTCTGATTTCTTTTAAATCTCAGAATTCAGACTTTTTAAACCATATAGTTTTGACTTGATTTATCACAAAATTCAGTTTTGTTTTTTTTAGAAAATCTAACATTTTATGGCAAAATTCTGCTTTATCTCAGAATTATGACTATTTTGCAAAACTCTGCTAGCACTCAGAATTATGACAATTTTCTTCTGAGTTCTTTTCATTTCACAATTCTAAAATCTTTGATCAGAATTCTAACTTTTTATTGTGCAATTCTGATTTTTTTCCCAGAATTCTAACTTTTCCTCTCACAATTTCTCTATTTTTCTAACATCACCCCAGGGCTCCCCCGTACATACCCTTTAACATACATTAGGTATACGCTGTATTATTATATTATTTTTCTTTACCCACATTATATGTGGCAGACCCCCCAAGTATTGTAAAACAGATTTTTCCGTATACTTCGCAATACAATAATCATAGCTACTTTCTAAAACATTACTCCTGTGCGATGTATGGGAAGAAAATTCTTGGATCCGATGTCCTGTAATGAAGAAAAGATGTTTATAACAAGACGCGCTGATACGTTATCTTGTCCCTTAAGAATGCACAATCAATTTTGCCACGGCATACTGAGACTCCATGATGAATAGCAGTTCAGCGAGGCTTCATCTAATATGCTGAAAATATGTTATTGTACGGCTTCTAAATCAGAATAACAGTACGACTCTAGAGGGGTCACTTCACCTTTTTTTGCATGTATGGTATGCGATCTATACGTTGAAATCTGGAATACATAGACCAGCCTGACTAGGGCTAATCTGCGGAGCTGGAAATCTGACATATTTGTGAAGTACTGCAACCGATAACGATGAAAATGAAAATTGCTTGTCAAAAGTTATCAAAATACCATTGTTAAAAATGCCTGAGAGAAGTCAGAAATCCGCAAGAACATTATAGATTTGTTACAGGCAACGAAGATTATGAGATTCCTGCATAATGACCGGGGGAGGGGTATTATTAAGTCAGGGCGAGGGAGAGATCACTTACATGTTGTAGTCATTTCCATTATGGGTAATACTGTGTGCACAAAACATATATATATATAAAGTATTATAATGAATACCAAGGAGTCGGCAAGGAGTTCTGTTACATTATATAATAATACATAATATATATATTATGTAATATACTACACACCTCAGCTGCTGCAGAAGCTCTTTGTGAAGTCACATGCACACAGTAGTGTAGTTTAGTGGGGCAGTGATGCATATGTGAGCTCTGTCCACTACAGTGTTGACAGTGCTGTGTAGTTGTGGTCCAGACTTCAGCTGATAGGTGGGGTGCAGGGTGCCAGACCCCTGCCAATCAGCTAATGTATATGTACATGTTTTTTTTTTACAATGGGATCATATGGACAACATACGGTATAGACATACAGTAGGATATATTACTGCCTTCTGCTAGAGGCATGCATCAGAAACATTTTCTGGCGTATATGTCAAACAGAAGCGGAAAATGTGACTTGAATGGGGCCTTAAAGATATTGCATCTTGATTCCGGTCTTTCTCTGTAAATGATGTGGACAGAGATATTACTACTTCCCTGTCTCCAAGTGTAAATTATGAAGTTAGAATGATACTGTCTCCATGGCTTCCCAAGTCAATGATGAAGTTGCAGATGGTACTGCCTCCTGGGAGTGTCCTGGGACTGACGTAGGCACAGATTGTACTACCCCCTTGTCTTTTCAGGTAGCACAGCAGGTAGAGATAACTGCCTGTCCCTGTAGATGGGGTAGGAACAGAAAGTACTCTCCCTGTCTACCCCTGTAAAACAGGTAGGCTCAAATATTACTGCCTACCCAGTGTAGGACTACGGTGCCTAGGGCCCACTAGTAAAATTTATTTTGCGGGCCCACCGTACGGATACATTCAAATATTACCTGCTCACACAGCAGCAAGATGCTACCAGATGATTGAATATGGGGGTCCCTGCAGCAACTTTGAGAAGGTAGGTCCTAGGGAAAAGAGGATACTGGCTTTCCTCTATACCTATAGGTTATCTCAGCTCTGATCGTGTCTAGACTAATAAACTGGGGAGTGTCTTTAATAATCTATCACAATTTTTATATGAACATAGGCTGGTGGAGGTGCTGCCACTTGTGCAGCGGGTGGGAGACTAGGGGCCCACCTTGCTCGGGGACCCACTGGGGGATTCACCTGTACCTCTGTGGGCCAGTCCGAGCCTCTGCCTACCAGTTTTCCCCTATAAATGATGTAGGCATAGTTTTTACTGCTTCCTTGTCTCCATATGTTACTGATATAGCCACAAGTAATACCTCCCTGCTTCCTGTGATAAATGGTGTAAGCACAGTTTGTACTGCTTCCTTGTCTCTATGGGTGGGTTGGAAGAAACAGCATCTAAGGCTACTTTCACACCAGTGTTTTTGCTGGAGCCGTCATGGATCAGCAAAAACGCTTCCGTCACGATAATACACCGTCTGCATCCATTATGAATGGATCAAGTTTTATTATCTTTAAAATAACCATGACGATCCGTCATGAACACCATTGAAAATCAATGGGGGGTGGATCCGTTTTCTATTGTGTCAGAGAAAACAGATCCGTCCCCATTGACTTACATTGTGAGTCATGACTGATCCGTTTTGCTCCGCACCACATCACGGACAGAAAAACGCTACTTGCAGTTTTGGGCTACTTTCACACTAGCGTTAATATTTTCTGGTATTGAGATCCGTCATAGGGTCTCAATAACGGAAAAAAACACTTTAGTTTTGACCCCAGAACGTTACAGAACATTATGCTCCAAAATGCATTCCGTTCCATTCTCATACTGGAGAGCAAACCGCAGCATGACGCAACGAAATGGAACGGAATGCATTCTGTTCAGTTTTGTCCCCTTTGACAATGAATGGGGACAAGACAGAAGCGTTTCCCCCCGCTATTAAGATCCTATGACAGATCTCAATAGCGGAAAGGGAAAGCACAGATGTGAAAGTAGCCTAAGGCCCCTTTCACACAGGCGAGTTTTCCACGCGGGTGCAATGCGTGAGGAGGACGCATTGCACCCGCACTGAATCCGGACCCATTCATTTCTATGGGGCTGTGCACATGAGCGGTGATTTTCACGCATCACTTCTGCGTTGCGTGAAAATCGCAGCATGCTCTATATTGTGCGTTTTCACGCAACGCAGGCCCCATAGAAGTGAATGGGGCTGCGGAAAATCGCAAGCATCCGCAAGCAAGTGCGGATGCAGTGCGATTTTCCGCATGGTTGCTTAGCAACAGGACCAGATCTTTATTATTTTCCCTTATAACATGGTTATAAGGGAAATAATAGCATTCTTAATAAAGAATGCATAGTAAAATGAAGTGGAAGGGGTTAAAAATAATAAAAGTTAACTTACCTTAGCCACTTGATCGCGTAGTTGCGATCTGTCCTCTCTTTCCCAGCATCAGCTAAGAACTAAAGGACCTGTGATGGCGTCACATCACATGGTCCAATCACATGGTCCATCTTACCATGGTGATGGACCATGTGATGTGACGTCATCACAGGTCCTTTAGTTCTTAGCTGATGCAGGGAAAGAGAGGACAGATCGCTACTACGCGATCAAGTGGCTAAGGTAAGTTAAATTTTATTATTTTTAACCCCTTCCACTTCATTTTACTAAGAATTTATTAAGAATGCTATTATTTCCCCTTATAACCATGTTATAAGGGAAAATAATAAATTCTCCAGAAGACCCGAAACCGGACTTCAGTGATGAAGTCCAGCTTCGGGTTGGGTACCAAACATGGCGGTTTTTCTCACGCGCGTGCAAAACGCATTACAAACGTTTGCACCCAGGCGGGAAAATCGCGCATATTCCCGCAACGCACCCTCCTCTTATCCGGGCGTCAAACATGACGCCCGTGTGAAAGAGGCCTAAGTTGTATGGCCACCTTTATCTGTCCAAATCTTGATTTCCTGGGAATTCTTTACTTATACCTCTCTACTGACAGAACATTGCCTTACCCACACATCTAATATAGTGTTTCCTCTAATGGCATCACTTGCACTGGGCATCCTAGACATAAGCCCTGTATTTTTGGGCCTTGCACAGGATCTCCAGAGGAGCTCCACTGTCAACTATATCTGTATCATCTGGATGCAGATCCAATTCAATACTATTGTGGAATTGAGATTGAGAACCATCAGCTCTCTGTACTACCATTCACTGCCATCGCTTGATTCAGGCTGGTGCAATGATATCACTTCATCGTGCCAACCTTCTCTGGGGTCCTGTTGCCTGAATTAGCTCATAGCCAACAAGATGTAAAAACCGGACACCACTGCATGCTGTCATGTGTACTGTGTCTTTAAGATATAATTGTGCTGGTCGGATCTCTGGTCAAGATCCCAGAGACGGGACAAGGTATTTCGGTGCCCTAGTCAGAGCAGGCAAACTGCTCCCCTCCCTCCTAATTAAAGTGGCATTCCTTCCTAATTAAGAAATTAAAACACATTTCAAAAGAATCTGTCAATTGCAGATCCAGTGACTTACAGGTGACATCTCCACAGATTTGAGTTCTTCACTTCCTTTTTCTTCTCCATTTGGTCCAGACTATCACATGCAGACGTCTTTGGTCAGTGGTGTGCAGCCTTCCTTGCCACATAAGAAGACACCAGTATTAATTTACAGCACATGGTGCAAATCAGCCCCCAAATTTATACAGGCCCAAGATGAGACCCCAAAGTTATACAGGCCACTGTCATCCTGCTGCTACTCCCAATACTGTGACTGCTGTGCTCCCCCATGCCAACAAACACCATACTGTCAGAATTAACAGTGTCCATACAAATAGTCCTCTCATATTAATAGTGCTCCCAGACTGCGCTCATAAGTAATAGTGTCCCCAACAGTGGTCCCAGTAGCGGTGGCCTTTAATGTAAAAAAAACACTTACTTCACCCCCATTACCCCAAGCCTGAACCGTGGCCTGTGACGCAGGTGGTCCCGATGACATAACCGCTCCTGCACAGGGTCTTGAGTGATGACATGATCACGCAACACCCGGTGAAAGAGGTCATGGTGATGTCATTGTGACCTCTTGCGCCCATCTACTGCCTCATAGGCTTCTAGCTGGGATTGCTCTCCCATTACGGGTAGTGAGGTGGCGCCCTAGGTGGGGGCCTACCCGTTGTCCCAGTCCTGCCTAGAGCACTAGGGGTAAAGTGGACATTCTTATGACATGTTGGTATGAAGTGTAATGTGAACCACCTTGCCTGTTGGGCTTCAGATCAATACATTACCCCTTCTGCTCTGCCCTTCCACACATTTATCCCCTTGATTACAAGACTTCAAAAGCAAGTATTGTATTCATAAATAATCTTTCCGATCCAGTGCTGATTTCTTCTGCATAATGGCTTGACTAAGCAGTCTTTTTCCTCGACAAGAGAGAGTGCTGACTTCTTCACTAAGCAACCTTGATGTCCCAATCATTCGGCCCTTGCTTTGATATGTTTCTTATGAAATGTTGAAAAATTCCAAGCCAGAGGTTATGGTAATACAAAATGCATATTAATGCAGCCAGGGCAGGCAATGAAGTCTATCTGGACTGGTATGCCTAGTGCCCAGGATCATATTAGGTGAATTTTAGGACAATATTTGTGGGCTAAAGATTCAGGCATTAGGGTAACGAGTAATGGCCATGTCCAGAAGGTAGCCCTGGAGTCGAATGCTTTAAAATTTACATGTAGGGTCTGCAAAACAGGTAGGTACATAAAATAAAATTTACAAATAAAAAAATAATAGATACATAGGTAGATAGATAAATGTAAATATACTGTAGATCAGGGGTGCACAACCTTTTTTGGTCTGAGGGCCCCATTGTTGATCAGCGCTCATTTGCACTCCCTATTACACAAGCCAAATGAATGGGGAGGAATGATCACTACCACAGTCATTCCTCTCTCATTCAGTTCTATCGGTAGCACATTCCTGATTACACAGAGAGATGCGCTGATGATAATTGCACATCTTTCATCCTGATAAAATATTGGCTGACAAACGAGTGATTCCTTGTTTATCAGCTGATCTGCAGCACAGATTTCAGGAATGAACGTATCTTTTAAGACTTTTTCCCAGTAATTGTCCCGAATATCATGCAGTGTAATAGGGCTCCTGAAACAGAAGATTTATACGTACCTGCTCCCCCGCCACTCCGTTCCTTCTCACTGTGCCCGCTGCTTCCAACTTCCTGTCCCCGCGCTGTTTACACCTGGCTGGCTGTGGGAATAGTCACATGCACCTCTCCAACCAGGGCTGGGGCGTGTCCTATAAGCGGACTAGGCAGCCGCGTAGAGCGCCCCTTGGGAAGGGGCACTGCTAGGAGCGCCGGCCCCGCCTCATGCTGCAGCCGCCTGAACGCTCTATATTGAGCCTCTGGTGGCTGCAGCACTGCCCGGGCTGGCGCGTCCATGAGGGCGCACCGCCTGGGCGCAGCAAGAGCAGAGGAGCTGACAGGAGGAAAGCGCTCAGCTCTCCCTCCTGTCAGTCCCTCATTGTAGCGTGGCCGAGCCCTGTATAGTCCGCGGGTACAGGAGCATCTGTCAGTCCGCTCGAGTACAGGAAACAAAAGCTCCTGTACCCACGGACCATACAGAGCTCGGCCACGCCACACCAGAGGTAGGGAGGAATGGTAAAGAGAATGACATGGGGGGGGGGGAGAGAATGACATGGGGGGGGGTGAAGAATGACATGAGGGGGGAGAGAATGAAAAGAGGGTCAAAGAGAATGACAATAGGGGGAGAGAATGACATGGGGGGGGAGAGAATGACAAAAAAGTGAGAGAGAGAATGACAAGGGGGAAAGAGAATGACAAGGGGGGGGAAGAGAATTACATGGGGGGGGGATGACAAGAGGGGGAAAAAGAATGAAAAGGGGGGGAAAGAGAATGACATGGGAAGGAACAGAATGACAAAAGGGGGAGAGAGAACTGGCGTTAGTTAAAGAGGTTCTACAGTTTATTTAAACTGATGATCTATCCTCTGGATAGATCATCAGCATCTGATCGGCAGGGGTCCGACACCCGGGACCCTCGCCGATCAGCTGTTTGAGAAGGCATCGGCGCTAGCAGTAGCGCCTCGGCCTTCTCGCTGTTTACCGCAGGTGCAGTGACGTCACGACTAGTATCACTGGCCTTGGCGGGGTTAAGCTCTGTTCACTTGAATGAAGCTTAGCCCCGCCCAGGCCAATGATACTAATCGTGACGTCACTGTGAGAAGGCTGAGGCGCTACTGCCAGCGCTGCTGCCTTGTCAAACAGCTGATTGGCGGGTATCCCGGGTGTCGGACCCCTGCCGGTCAGTTTAAATAAACTTCAGAACCCCTTTAATATGGCAGAGGGCGGCAAAAATCCTTGCACCGGCCCTGTCTCCAACCAATGACTGGCTTCAGTGGAGTTGTTGCCACAAGCAGCATGTCACTGCTTAAGCCAATCATTAACTGGATCAGTGTATGACTATGCCCATGCACTGTAAACAGTGCAGGGACTGCGGGGCAGTGCAGAGGACCGAAGTGGAGGGGAGCAGGTACTTATGAATCTTCTATTTCAGGGGTCATGCTGCAGGAACTTGTTAAAACATAATTTTTACTGGAAAACACAGAAAAGTGGCGACATTTCCTTTCATCTTTTTTTATGTGACACAAAGTGGTCTATAATGTATTTTTTAGGTATATTTGCAAGAAACATTTTTAGAAAGTATTTTTTTCTAACTATAGCTCCTTATTCTTTAAATATGCAAACTGACATTGAAATAAATTTTTTAATTAGTTCCCTATTTTGTGTCAGACGTTTTATCATATAATATGTATAGTTTCATATGAATGGGGCAATAATGGTGACGGTTTTGGTTGGTGTGGGTGTTTTTTTTTTGTATTTTTTTAACTTAACTTTCAATATATTTCTGCTACATAATATGTCCCCCAAAAGGTCATAAAAAGACTTTTGAGGTACATGGGCAGTTTTTTTTTAAAATTTTGCACTTTTTCCTTTTATTTTTCCTTTTATTTGTATTTTATAAATATTTTATTTTTTTCTAATGATTGGTTATTATTATTTTTAAATATATTTTTGCCACATAATATGTCCCCTGAGAGGGCATAAAAAGACTGTTGGGGGACAGTGAACACTTTTTTATTTTGCACTTTTTCCTTTTTATTTTATTAGTATTTTATTGTTTTTTTTTATTTTTTTAAACTAATTTTCTATTTTTTTCAATATATTTTTGCCACGAAATATGTCCCCCAGGGGGATTTTTTCTTTTATTTGTATTTTTATATTTTTTTCTTTTATTGTGTTTTCAATTTTTTTTTATAATTTTTTAATACTTTCATATATATATATATATATATATATATATATATATATTCCACATAATTTGACCCCAAGAGGTCACTAAAAGACCTTTGGAAGACAATGAGACTTTTTTTGCACTATTTCCACTGTAACTGGGGCATCCAAAGGAGCCTAGGCAGAAACACAGCTGGTCATAGGATCAGCAGGACGGGGACGCAAATCATGGCTCTGGAGGCTGTGGGTTGTGTACCCCTGCTGTAGATAGATAGATAGATAGATAGATAGATAAAAATAAAATAGCAAAAAGGCAACACTCCAAAATCAGTAAAAATGAAGAAAATACTTTTATTCACCAATAGATAGATAGATAGATACGAGACACATAATTTATAGATAAATAGAATATTTTTTATTTAATTTTTGAAAAAAATATGAACATTTTTGTGCGTACATCTCATATATGATTTTGTCCTTGTATAGTAATAAGAGGTGATTTTCTGTTATTCATTAGGCAAAACAGGGTGAAATCAACAGCATATAGCAGACAAACCGCCCAAATGCTTCCTTGTTCTTTGGCAACATCTTTATTCACTTAATCTGCGATTCAGGAAATTCTCTTCCAAGCCAGTTTTATTGGGCGGTTTAAAGAAAGTTCTTCGTCTTCCAATCAGTAACAGATGAGCAGAGCTCTATCACATAGTTCTCGTGTTTACTGATCCTCTAATGTGTCCATTATAAATGGCTGCTCTGCTAATCCTTGATTTGGAAATGAGTTTACTGATACCTGATAATAGACTTACATTTAAAAAATGTACAGAGCTGACCACTATGTCCTTTAAGTGTGTATTTTTGGCCCACAACATTTATTATGCATCCATATTTCAAGGCTTGGGCTAGGAAAAAGCAGAGACTCAACTGGTCAGCCATCACTCTACCAATGGTTTAATGTGTATTCCAACATATGGAGTAGTGAGACCAAACCCTTACTTTATCTTTATGCCCGATACATATTAGACACAATTCACACCAAATCTGGGGCGCATGCATCTACTTAGATGTATAGATGTGCCCATAGACTTTAGTGGCTGATGCAGCTCAACTGTATTGAAAATCATAGTCAAATCCTCATTTTAATACAACGGCATACAAAATGGCAGTCTATGGCAGATATACAACTGTACAGGCAAATTGTAATATGTTGTTCTCAGAAACATTTTATATTTAAAGGCTAGGGCCACCATCACAACAATTTTTCCTTATTGTTCAAAGAAAAATTGAAAGAATTTTGCCAATGTTCTTGATTTAAAATTTCTTAAAGTATTGTGTCTACGCAGACCTATTTATCTCCATAGTAACAGACAACAAACTCTTTGTAGTCTGGTTTTCCTATATATAAATATATATATATATATATATATATATAAAATAAAAAATAGTAAATAATATTATCAAATGATTGAGGTCATGCAGGATTAGAAAATGCAGTATTTTTTTTTTCAGTGTCTCAGCTCTACCTATCACAACTCAGGAGGCAGTTGAAGGATGAAACTGAGCATGTGCGGCCATCTCAGTGAGCAGGACAAAGATATTAGAAATAAAACAAACAGCAGGAGACGCTATACAGATAAACTGTATTGAATAACTCAGTGGCTATGCAAAATTTTTAATTTGGTGCAATTACAAAATAATTCAGATCCAGGTGCTGGTTTAAAAAAATGTAGAATATTTTTTGTGGCACAACCTCTTCAATGGGACCGGTGGGCATTCAGATCTCATCCGGCAATACCAGACCCAGAGAGCTCCAGACTGCCAGATCTCTTACCACTTGTGTGAAACTAGCTTTACCCTCTCCTGAGTCCATTCAATGCATGAGACTATGTCATTTTGCACTCTTACCCTAGGTACACACCTAAGCGTTTTTCAGCGCTGCCTCACGCGCTGAAAAACGCACAACATGTGAAATTCCATGTATCCCTATGGGCATGGTACACATTTGGGCGTTTTGCAGCGCTGTTAAACGCGCTGAAAACGCCTGACGCAAACGCTAGTGCTTGAGCTTCTTGGGGCGTTTTCAAGCGCTTCCACCCATTGGAATGCATGGGAACGCTCCAAGATGAAGATATGCGCGTTTTCTGTTTAAAAAACGTGCATATGATCGCGCGTTTTTCTCATTTGACCCAGCATAAAAAGGCCGCTTCCAGGTTCAACACAGAATCCTAGGCAAAAAAACAAACAACTACACTATCCGACAGTAACACACTCTCTAACACACAGAATCACTCCAACTCCCAATTTGGCTAACCATCTGCAACTTTCATATAGGTCGGCCTACATTTTTAGTGGATCTGGAACCTGTCAATCAAAAAAACGCCTCAAAAACGAGCGTTCCTTAAATGCAAAAACGCCCATGAAAACGCGCGTTTGTCGCGTGAAAAAACGCCCGCTCCAAAAACGCTTAGGTGTGTTCCCAGCCTTACAGTGCCCTCATGATAAGAAATGTGCTATTTTTTTGTATTGCTGAAGGCAGCCATATTGGATATACACGCTTCTTGTTTTGTCTGTATAGATAGCACAGCAGTGCGTGAAATGGTGGCGTATAGACAGGTAGAGTAATGTAAGGGAAATGCAGTCAGAGCTCGCGCATGAAGTAGATAATGTTATTATCCAGCCATCTATAGGCCTCCAGCAAAATCCTCCACCCTCTGTTAACTCTGTCCTAGTCTACACAGCAAAGCTACAAGTGAACCTCAGTAAACAGGAAATGTCAGCCTTTGTGTGCGCTGCAGAAGCCAGTATCAGAACTATAATGGTTGTTTTTTTATTATAATAACAAAGGAATTGAAAAAAGCTATTTTCTAATACATTGCCTGTAGTGTTCTAATTCCGCCTTGATAGATTACTGTACAGATGTCCTCATTTGGATTCAGCCCGTCCTGTGGCTCTGAAAGCGCTCAGCAATAAGCCTGCGATTTTGCAAATTCATAACACCTAAGTAAAATGGCACATTCCTACCAAAGTATCCCCTCCAGGCTGCCAGGTTTCTAAAATATTCTCATTGAAAAGACGTTCCTCGAAGTTTGTTATCTGCAGGATGAAAAGAACAACATGGAAAGATATCTAGTTTCTGGAAACATAGAAGGTGAGATCCCAGGACGTCACCACAAATCTGCGTCCTCCATAAGAAAACTAGAACTGTCATTCTCTACTAGAATGGGCTCATTCTCCTAAACGTCCAATGGAATGCGGTCAGCCTATTCACGATTCCTACTGATATCCATCATATTTACATAACCCGCCGCCGCTCTCCATATTGACAATTTTTGGTCAAGGCATACCAATTGTTGATTAGAAACAATTACATTAATCACAAGACGCCTTCAGGGTGTTGGGATGTCTCTTATAATTTCAGAGGCGATTTGCTGGCTTGGAACTTGGCTCCATCTCAGAATATTTGACGGCAATGATTTCATTCTGTAAAAATAGCTAAAACAAAGACTCTTCTTCCAAATGATGAAAAAATATATATATCTTAGGGAGGTAGATGATTTTCTCCAGAACTCATGGAAAAAAGATTCTGTAGCTGATATTTACTGGGCATATTGTACGGATTGTCCAGAAATAGTGCCACACCTGTTCACAGGTTGCATCTGGTATTGCAGCTCAGTTGAATAGAGCTGAGCTGCAATAGTACACAGACATGTGTCTGTATAACTTTATTGATTTCAATCTCTGCTCATTCTACATTTAGGAGTCCAGTGGGCGGTCCTTCTCAGTGATTGACATCTATCTCCTGCATGCACACCCACAACAATCAGTCTGTCAATCATAGAGGGACTCCACCTACTGGACCCCAAGCTCAGAAAGTTCAAGATTTTAAATCATGACATATTATAAAGAACCTTTACCCGCAAGGTTCTGGTTAAGTCCACTTTATGTATTTTGGCATTTATTAGTCCTGGTCAGATCATTATAGACCATTTGAGGACTTTTAAAAATGTCCCCAAACCCAAATAAATATCCCATGTAGCTGCAATTAATAAGATCCCCGCCAGCTCTTACTCCCTGTAGCGCTACTTTTTCTGTCCTTAGTAGTATAGTGTATGCCACCAGAGATAGTTTACAGGAGCCCCTTGTGCATCATGATCTGCAGCAGTCGATTAAAGGGGTTCTCCAGGTTTTACCATTAAGGACCTATCCTGAGGATAGGTTATCAATAGCAGATTGGCGGAGGGCCGACACCCAGGACCCACGCTAATCAGCTGTATGAGGAGTGCGTCCGTGCCATCTCCCTTCTCTCTTTCTATCCGCTGCTGCTGTCTATTGCAAAGACCATGGACAGCAGTGGTGAGCAGGAAGAGAGAAGAGAGACGGCATGTGCGCACTGTGCGGGCCGTCTCCTCATACAGCTGATCAGCGGGGATGCCGGGTGTTGGACCCCCACCGATCCGATATTGATGATCTATCCTGAGGATTGGTCATCCATAGTAAGGCCTCTTTCACACGAATGATATGGATTGGCCTCAGGGTACGTTCAGTGAAACTCGCACTATTTCACAAGCAAGTTCAGTCGGTTTTGTCTGTGATTGCATTGAGTTGTTCAGTTTTTTCCGCGCAGGTGCAATGCGTTATGATGCGTTTTTTTAACGCGCTTGATAAAAAACTGAAGGGTTACAAACAACATCTCCTAGCAACCATCAGTGAAAAACACATTGCATCCGGACTTGCTTGAGGATGCAATGCGTTTTTCAGTGAATCCCCATTCACTTCTATGGGGCCAGGGCTGCGTGAAAAACGCAGAATATAGAACATGCTGCGTTTTTCACGCAACGCAGAACTGATGTGTGAAAAAAACACTCAAGTACACAGACCAATTGAAATGAATGGGTCATGATACAGTGCCGATGCTATGTATTGACGTCACGCATTGCACCCGTGCAGAAAACTCGCTCCTCATGTGAAAGGGGCCTAAAAGCCCAGACAACCCGTTTGATCTTTGCCATTTTGATACATATGGCTGTGCTCAACACTGCCACACAGACAAATTCAACTCTGCTACATCTTTAACCAAAATCATTCAAAACAGCTATAGGGTGGTAATCCTAAGAGACCCCCAGGAGCCACATCCAAGGTTCTGATGTTTGGGTGATTTGCAAATAAAATAAGAACTGGTTGCTGTTTGTTAATGGTCAAATGATTTTAGGTAAAATTAACACTCAGAAACAAGTTAACTCTTTAATTTGTTAGTTAACCACATTGACTTTGACTTTGAGCTCCTTCTACGTGGGACACCACCCTACTCAGCTGTTAAAGAGGACCTTTCACCACTCCTGACATGCTTATTTTAATTGCTACATGCGTTCCCCATATAATAACAGTTCTGAAGGATCTATTCCTATGGCTCTATGTTATGCCATTCCTTTATTATTTCTACTAGAAGTTAGGAATTAATTGCTATTAGCCTTCAGTAAGGGTACAGAGGGGAGGATGTTACCAGTTGGGGGTGTGTACCTGCACAAACTCACTTTATCCAATCAGTGCTGCCATTTTCAGTCTGTGCAGGGACACACCCCGAACTGGTAACCCCCCCCCCCCCTCTGTACCCTTACAGCTATTAAAACAGACATGTCAGGAGAGGTGAAAGGTCCTCTTTTATACGGACCGATAAATAGGCCAATTATTGGGGTTGAGTGTTAGAAGAAATGCTCATTGATGATAATTGGCCTGTGTAAAAGATGATGACAATAACCTGATGAATGAGCAAACATTGGGTGATCCTATCGTTATGCCGGAACCAAAATTCATTGAGGGAGATTTATCAAATTGGTTTAGCTGCCCATAGCAACCAATTAGATTTCACCTTTCATTTTTCATAGCTTCTTTGGAAAAGGAAAGGCTGAATCTGATTGGTTGCTATGGGCAACTAAACCAGTTCTACTTTACACCAGTTTGATAAATCTCCCCCAGCAGGAGGATCTAACCAGGGATCTGCTGCCCAGGAATAATGATTTTCTATAAGGACATAGTGATCGCTTGTCCCCATACAGCAGAGGTGATTGCTGCATGTAAATGAGGACCTCACCTCCTCTGATGATAAGGCAATTATGGGGAATGTTTGGGTCGTTCATGGTAATTGACTGGAATATCGGTCAGTGTAAAATGACCTTTACTGATGGGCAGGGCTTGAATGGGACTGAAATTCAGCTCTGGCATTAAAAAACAGACAGGTCCAACTTGCTGTGTGGTAAATATGAAATGTTCCTGGCCTAGTAGCATACTGGCCTTTTAGAGTGACTGGCCGGGCGAGGAACCATTCCTTTCAATGGCAGCTTCTTGGCAACTCCCTCCTCCCATGCAATCCCCACTCCTGTGGTTAGTCAAAGTCGCTCTCTCTGACAAGGCCCAACAGTCGCTCCATCCGTTCCCTACAGTGTCTCTGTATATAATGTCATTTTATAATACTATTTAGGGGGCCCTGACAATAAAATCTTTTAGTCCTCCTCATGGGTGGGCCCTTTATGATGTCAGGCCCCAAAGCAGCTGCTTCCCCTATAGCTGGGGCAGCCCACTCCAGCACCAGCCCGTCTGGCAGATGGTCAGTCCGGCCCTGTTGATGAGCCTGTGAAGACACATATATAAGGGTACTTTCACACTTGCGCTGTTAATTCGGCAGAGGATCTCAATACCAGAATTAAACGGATCTGTTTTGATTTTGCACATGAAGATGCATCGTTGCGTTAGGATGCGGTTGTGTTAAATCAAAACAGATCCGTCACTAATACATTGAAAGTCAATAGGTAACGGATCCGTTTTTTTTTAGGCTCCTAAACAACAGATCCGTCACCGTTGACTTATATTGCTTTCAGTGCCGGATCCATTTTTTTAATCCGTTTTTATGACCGGCCACAAAACAGCAGCTTGCAGCGGTTTTGTGTGCAGTCACAAAACGGAATGCTGCAGACGGAATACATCCTGATGCATCATGAATGGATCTCTTTCTATTCAAAATGCATGATGACTAAACGGAAACTTTTTTTTCCGGGATTGAGATCCTCTGCCGGATGTCAGTACCCGAAAATAACAACGCAAGTGTGAAAGTAGCCTAAGAATTGCATTACATGGAATGGTGAGCAACTTACATTATTGGACACAAGGTGGTGCTGTTGCTACTATTGTGTTCCTAATATGTATCCTCATAGGACAGGTCTGCGCCCATAATGCTATATGTGCATAGCGAAATAATATTAACAGGCGACTTTTTCCTGCTCATCCCATATCACTTCATTTTGCCTCTGATAAATAAGAAAATATGATAACCTGGTAAAATGAGGTAATCTTCTAGTGTACATTATGTATCTCAATCAATCTTGTGAGGTGGCAAAATGTACTGCAGTGATGTAAAAAAAAAATCTAATATTATTTTGATTTTCTTGTTACGTTTAAAGTCACATTTTTACTAAATACAACTCAGCATTAGATGCATTCTGTCCTGGACAATGTGAAGTGTCTAATCTCCAGCAGGGGGCAGCATCAAGCCATCATACCTAAGGTTACTACAAATACATGATCTGCATGGTGGTATTCCCAGCATGTACTTTTGATAGGATACAATAATTAAGGTTATATCTTCATGTCAGCAGCATCTGAGGTTACTTCAGCTGAACACTATATACATGGGCACTTCGCCTGAGAACATTTCCTTTGGCTTGCATCTTCTGTTTTATATGCTGTAAATGACAGGATGTGTTCTTAGCCGCTCTACTAGCCAAGTTCTAAATTCAGTTTTCTCTTTTCTGTTCAAATATGTAACTCGAGCCCTGTCATTGCTCAAGCCTTGCAGGACAAATATGAATGGATTAGGACAGCAGTAGGAGTCCACCCTAATCTACCATGGCCTCAGTCTGGAGGACCCAGCACGTCTGTGCACTACATGGACAATACATTGATTTCAATGAGAACTGTGTAATGCTTTGTTTTGCCTGTAGAGGCTCTGCAGGAAAATTGAACACTGCCACATTTTCCCACAGTATGTAACTCATTGTGGGGGGCTTCAACTGTGATCAGTTAAGATTGCATTTTGGATGGGCTCAGTAGACCCAAGACCTTTTTTTTTTACTTGACATGACAATATGAGTTGCTATATGAATTAGTCTATCACTGCCAAAGTGAACAAGGTTGGCCTCAAATTGGCCAAATTGGTCTCATGTGGCACCTGGTGAAAGGAGGGAGCATGGAGAACCTTGACAGCTCCCTGTGGACGGTTACCAGCTTATCCCACCTCAGCAATGAGCAGTTGGAGGTTGCTGCTGCCCAGGAAAAGAGCGGCTCCTTGTACTTAGCCACAAGACAGAATGAGGACCCCGAGGTCTGTGATTTATTTTCTCATATTAGGCCCTGCCATGGGCATAATACACTGTTAGGCCTCATGTACACGGGCGTTGTGTGGCTGTTCCGTGCACTGGAGACCGCAATCTTTGGTCCCCAATGCACAGGCAACATCCATGCGGTGGCTGGGACAGATCAAGAGCCATTCAACTTGAATGGGTCTGTGATCCATCTGCACCGCAAAAAAATAGAACACGTATTTTTTAGCTGTGCGGAGGCACGGGCATAAACTCCATGAAAGTGCTTCCTTGGGGTTCCGTGCCTCCGTTCCGCACCGCAGCCCCGGATTGTGGACCCATTTAAGTGCGGGGAGCACACGACCGGTGCCTGCAATATGGCCACGGCCGGGCAACAGCCGTGTGCATGAGGCCTTAGAAATATGGCTTTGAATTACTATCAAGTGATTGTATGGTCAAGTCCACTAAATAAAATGTTAAAAAATTAAAAGAAAAGGTAAAAAAAAAAACTTTTCCCATTACAATTACATTACTGTATCATAAAAGCTACCCATTATTGGTATTGTTGCAGAAACAAGGGCAGAATTGCATTTTTTTGCAAATCCCACCTCTATAAAAATAGAACAAGCGTGATAGAAAAGATCTATGTACCCCAAAATAAGAGCAATGAAAACTAAAGCTTATCAGAGATGTCTGTCAGTAGCTTACTCCCCTCTTACCATTTAAAACACATGCGTGCCCAGCAAAGCCCACTGCAGTCCTACTGTAGTACCCCAGGACAGTGTAACTGCAAGGGGTTAATTTTTATATAGTTGTTATCTGGTATATTGCTGTATTTGGCTACTCGGTAGTATTGTATGGATAGGTCAGGGTTAAACACCCTGACTCAGCCCCCTTTAGGTTACTAGGAGATGGACCTGGATCCGCCCCTGTTTTGAGGACATTCTGGTATAGATATACTACAGATATAACCTATGTTGTTTGAGCTCCTCAGAGCTAAGTCCAAGTTTCAGATAACTATCATCTCTGGGACTACAACTACTCATGCAAGCTATTTTTGGTGAGCCGTGACTTAAATCTGAACCTCTAACCCCTGAATTAAAGAACATATACCAAAAATCTCAGTTGAATGCTTAAGGTTCTGCAGGGAGACCTTAGAAAGCCAGACAGAAGTAGTACTGCAATACCCATCATTGCTATCCATACATACATTGCTATTGGTAAAGAACTGCACTGTGAACTGCTGTGGGAATTGTGCCTTCATCCTGTTGGATCTACTACTACTCCTATTCTGCACTTTAGTAAAGAGTGACCTATTTATTTGCACCAACTGGCCTCCATCATTTATTGGTCATTGCACCTGCATCCACACTCCTGCCTTGCACCCTGCCAAAACGCTTCATACCAAGGGCACCCCCAACTACCACCAGGCAAAAGCCCTGGCGTACCCTGATGGAAGAAAAGGTACATCCTCTTATCACTGCCCTAGAAGGATATTAGTTTGAGGATTGCCACTGTCATCTGCTTGGTACAACCATCCTTGCCAAGGTAACTACTACTCTCGTCATCTGCTTGCTCCACCTGGGCTGCCGCTGCACTACTCTTATAGGCCTCTGTAATATTTGTAATCAGTGGGTGTCGCCTTTTGCCACGGCAGTAGGACTTTTCATAGAAACACCTATAAAGGGGTATGCTAGCGGCATCATTTTAATTATAAATTAGCGCAGAGTGTGGTGATAATAAGTAATAATAAGAGTACCCGCCTTACTGATCCCTGCTGTTCGGCCAGTCAGCCAGTGAGTGGGCAGCCTAAGGCCTCATGCACACGAACGTGTGCACCCCGTGCCCGTATTGCGGGCCGCAAATTGTGGCCCGCAATGCTCGGGCACCGGCCGTGGGGCAGCCGCAGCGGATCGCGGACCCATTCACTTGAATGGGTCCGCGATCTGCCCATTCCGCAGATAGATAGGACATGTTCTATCTTTTTGCGGGACGGAAGTACGGAACGGAACCCTGCGGAAGCACTCCATAGTGTTCCGTTCCGTCATTCCATTCCGCACCGTTTCGCATCTCCGGATTTGCGGACCCATTGAAATGAATGGGTCCGCATCCGTGATGCGGAATGGCCACGGAATGGTGCCCGTGTATTGCGGATCCGCTAATGCGGTCCGCAATACGGGCACGGGGTGCACACGTTCGTGTGCATGAGGCCTAAGCCATTTTCAGCTTATTAATCCTGAGAACAGGAAGTAGGAGTAGGAATCAGAGCGGAGAAGCTGCCGAACAACAGCGGCGAGGATCGGTAAAATCAGTAGTGATTTATAATTTTACTTGACTCTGATACCATTTTGAATTAAATTTATCCCATCAGAATACCCCTTTAAATGTCATAAGCAATGGCAGATAAGGCATTATTAAGTAGCTGAGAGAGTCAAGACTACAGTTTGAGTTTTGGGGCCAGCCAGTATAAATCATTCGATGCTTATATGCCAAGAAGAACAGTAACACTTGCTGAATCATAAAACATATATTTCATACAATAAAACTGATTGTTTGCAGACCTGTGTTATGTGCAGGTTATGTGCGGAACTGTAAGAGAAAGATGGAATAAAACAAAAATCTACATCACCATTTACTACACTGCAGGATTGATAGTCTGAGGAATACAGTGCATGTCATGCCAAATCTTCTGGATTATGTTTAATATGAACTGTTTAAAGGGGTTGTGTCACCTCGAACATTGATGGCATGTCACTAGGATATGCCACCAATGTCCGATAGGTGCAGGTCCAACCTCTGGGACCCACACCATTCTGTAGAATGGATGCCCAACGTTTGGGAGAGCACATCGTGCATGTGCGGCTGCCCTCTATTCATTTCTATGGGAGCATTGAAAATAGCCGGGCAGTGTGCTTTGCACTCCCATAGAAATGAATAAAGGGTGGCTGTTCATGTGTAGTAAGCTCTCATTCTTTTTGGCAGCTTCGTTCTAGAGATAGGTGCAGGTCCCAGAGGTGAGATCCGCGCCTATTTGACTTTGGTGGCATATCGTAGTGATGCTCAAGTTGAGACAACCCTTAAAGAGCATCTGTCAGCTTGATTAAGCCTATTATACCAGGCATATTGCCTGGTAGGGTAGATCATGATGAGTAAAAGAATACTTTTCTTTTGTCTCAAGGGTGAACTGCAGCAGTCATTTTTATATTAATGCAAATTAGCAATTTCAAGCACATAGAGGCTGGCCTGAGCCCTTGGAGCACCGCTAATACAACACCCCTGTGCACTGTGTATTCCCCCTCCCCTTACATTGAAAGGGCTAAATACAGTATATCTAAAATATTTAAATGTGAAATTAAAAAAATACCTTCATGGTTTTATAACCTTTGAGGGGCATGCTACAAAAATTTTAAAATATTTTGCAAATTACACATAAAATGCCACCCTAAAGACACACCCACTGCAGCAGGCACAGCACTATGAAGTGTCTTTTGTGCTGTGGCATTAGAAGAATTTTGATATCTCTAACCTTTTAGTCTAACTAGACTGTTTATTACTCTGTAATTCCTCTAGCGCCGTTCTATGGAAGTAGTAGGTTTAAAGAGCACACCAGTTTGGTCTATAC